>BTPG01000005.1:137018603-137193603 GCA_036245525.1 Semisulcospira habei | reverse complement strand
GTCAGGACTACCAGAACTGGGACTACTTTCAGAGGAACTTGAAATTAAAGGTACGTTTGGCAGGTGTGCTTTGGTCCCAAAATCACAGACCAGAACACACATCACCGTGCAGGATTAAAAAATAAAAATATTGATCTCTTTATTTTCAGCTGCAAAGAGAATACACCTAATCAACCAAATATGCTTACTCATCTTTTCATTCGAATTTGATGTTTCAAGGACAATCACATGAAGACCACCCTGCGTTGCACGTCCGCCGCAGCAAGAATAAAAGGAATCAATCGTTTACTGACTTTCATGATTACCGTATAAAGCTCCGAGGTAGAAATTCACAAATTTGGGAGTTGACCTCTCAATTCAGACAGCGTACCATTCTGTACCGTTTGCTCGAGTACACCCCATGTAGACCTACCCGCCACAAGTACACTTCTATTTAACACATTCTACCCCAGACACACCACAGCAAGATAAGGATCGACCATGATAGTTCAAGGGTAATGCTAGAATAGCTTGGCGCCTATGGGCGCCAAGCTATTCTGGCAACACCCTTGAACTATCATGGTCGATCTGTGTCCTGCTCCAAAGTGCAGTCTTCAGAGGACAACGGCAACATTTGGGGATTTTGGTGTTGGGGTAGAATGAGTTAAATGAGATGATTAGCATCTCATTTGAATAGGAGAGCACTTGTGGCGTAGTCCCCAAATGGCTCTATTTGGAGAGCACTCCAGGTAACGTTAGCAATATCAGGAGGCTCAACGACAACGATGATCGACCAGTTTGATGTAACGTGTCGGTGCTGATGGGTTGGGTGATTTTACTTTGGGTCACGATAGAGGGCCACGTCCGTTTAGGACACAAAAGCCAGCTTCGTACTTGCTACGTGCATGATCTTTCGAAAATGTGAGTGTACGTGATACAGCATCCCTTGACGTACCGTCTGTGGGAGTGCTCACGAGGTGGATTCGCTTCACCACAAGTACACTACCATTCAAATGATATGCATCTCATTTGAATAGAAGTGTACTTGTGAAGTACCCAGTAAGCAAAGATCATCGGGCCCACGACAGCCGCAGTGGGCCGAAGACGTTTTGCTTCTGGAGTACTCACCGATCGGGACCATCTGAGGAGCAACCTCGCAAACGGTGTGGCTCGACATTTATTGCTTGTTTTCCTCGTGCAGGACAACCGAGTCAAGTCGACGCTAAGACGTCACGCCCTGTCGGGTTACCAGAGCCAGATGCCCGCCGACTACATGGACGACTGTACGCTAGAGGCCTTGTCCAAGGAGGACCTGCTGATCCTGTGGAAGAAGTCGGAGCTGGAGCTGCAGACCAAGCTCAACGACATCCTCAACCGCAACAAACGCCTGGCCCTCGCCATCGACTACCTCACCAGCCAGGAGGACGAAGATGGCAGTGTGGAGGTGTAGGAGTTCGAACACCAGTGTTTAGCCCCTTCACAAAAAAAAAAAAAAAAAAAAAAAAACATCCCGAGTTCGCGTCTTGGAAACCATAGCAGATCACTGCCTTTAACCATGTCTGCCGGAGGCACGCGGATACGAACGAGGCAAGCAAGAGGCGTAGAACGTCATGAGTCCCCGCGAGGACCTACGCCTTTTGCGTTATTCTGTAGTTGTTCGCTGTGCTTGGACAGTGGGTTAAAAGCGATATCAAGACCAGAATCACAAGATACAGCGATTATTTTATTTGGACACTGATGAACCTGTGGAATTGAGGATGTTAAATATCCAGACAAAAGACATCTCCAGACCTACATATTTATGTTTGTTTGTCTGTAATTTTGTTTGATGGCTTGTAAGTTTGTAATCGATCTAAAAGTACAGAAAATCACGCGTGCAGTAACAAAGTCAGTATAGTGCAATAAACTCGCTGAGGAGGGAAGACACTGACCAACATTACATACGCACTATCGTCCATGATCACTTGGTATGACCACACGTATTCTTCTTCTAACTCATTTGAGACGTGACGCATCCTGGTACGCGGTGTATAGCCACGTAACCGAATGCGGCACGTCCCCGATGTGTTACCCGACCACGACAGGGGATGAATTGGCCACGATAGGTCGAGGCTAGTGCCAGATTATAATATACTGACGAGCAAAAGAAATGCGACATGTTTGGAATCATCGGAAACACTTTAGTATTTCCAATAATTTAAAAAAAAATGTCACATTTCGTTTGATCGTAGGTATAAATGATGCATCCCTTTTTAGGGATGTTTATGATCGTCTTGTACTTTATATGTGCATTTCTCTGTGGGCTGCCGATTGGGTGCCTGATAGGGATGGGCAGGCTATCTATGTCGAGCACTGAGTAACTCCCATTGGTAGTGTAGTGCCAAGTTAGCTTTGGGCCTATTACGGCCCATCTGTCTCCAAGATCTGGTGAGCAGTTCTTATAAATGTCACGCCAAGTTGCAAAAGTTTTGGAATTGTAATGCTTTGTTGAACGGTGACTTTTACCTCGCTCGCGGCTCGCTGCATCCGGATACTCGGCTTTATGCCGTATATCCAGATTCAGCAAGCCGGGACTGAGTTAAACTAGGAGCTGGCGCACATCTCTGACTTCTTACATTGTTATTACACTTTTAACATTTAGCCAATTGTCTGATTATTAGATAGGCGTCTGGAGATTTTTGTTATGCGGTTGTTGCGCATTTTGTAGGTTTAATTTGAAATTTGCCCACGGTTTCGTCTGACCTGCATTGTTAATAATAATGATAATAATATTATTAATACCAGCCGAAAGTAATTTCAGAGTTGTCATCCTGAATTCGGATGAAAATTATTTACATTGATTAACTCATTCGCAGCCAGCCGCATCCGGAAGCGCGGCTTATGCCGCGCATCCCGATGCGGCTGGCCTCGAATGAGTTAATGGACAGCTACTGTGTAATGAGTGCGTACAGTATGGTGCAATATTCCGCTCACTTAAAATGAGAAAACAATAACCAGACTTGTTGCCTTCGTGTCTCTCCAAAGAATGTGTCTTTGTCCCCGGGCAAATAATGCAGTGTAGATTTTGAGGTTTGAATTTGTTACGGTGCCTATCCCATTTAGCCCCGACGCCCTACAGCAGGAGATGGATTGACCATGATAATCCAAGGGTAGTGCCAAATTAGCTTGGCGCCTGAAGGCGCCAAGCTAATCTGACACTACCCTTGAATTATCATGGTAAAACCGTCTTCTGAAACTGGTACACAGTCGTTAAGTACCACCTCCAAAATCTGGGAAATGTGGCCTTGGGGTTAAATGGGTGGAGCAAGTAAAGTTTGAAATCCAGACAAAAATGGCGACTGCCAAGAGTGTAAAATGCAACGAAAATCCTGATATAGAAAGAAACACGCTTAGAAAAGACAGATACAACAAAATTGTATTGTACCTGTCTTTTTTTTTAAAGGATATTTCTTTCTTTGTTGGGATTTTTGACATAAGGTGAAAGATTTCTTTGAAATTGAATCATGTCGATGTGGAAAGATAATTTTGAGAATTTGTAACATATTGCTGTTCGTATGTTCTCTAAACTGTTGGTTGTTTTTGAATGGTTTGACACTTTTAGCTTTAGCTTTCTTTAGCTTTCATTATTTCGAAATGTTGCCTCTATAGTGAAAACTCTGACATATTTCTTAATACTCATTTTCATTTTCGTTTAGTCTGGATTAACTTGCTGTTATTTATCTACTGGTCTTGCTGGTCTTTGATCCTAGACATTACGTCTACGAGCCTAGAGGCGCAAAACAGCGACCTAATTACAGACTGCAATTGGATGCGATTCTTTTCGACATTGTGATATTTTTTACTGTGTTACTTACAAATACTGTACTGTGAAAAAAAAAATGATTATAATTGTGTGCTGGTCTGTGATCACAGACCAGCAGACAAATTCACCGTACGGTTTGTATAAATGCTTTCTTGTATTTGTCATATTGGCCTGTATGTTCATTTCGACAATACATACTGACGAGCAAATGAAATGCGACATCTTTGGAATAATCGGAAACATTAACCCATTCAGCCCTGACGCACTACAGCAGGAGATGGGTCGACCATGATTTCAAGGGTAGTGCCAGATTAGCTTGGCGCCTGTAGGTCGAGCCATCTCCTGCAACAGGTACATAGTCGTTAGATGACGCCTCCAAAACTTGGGAAATACGTGCGTCGGGCTGAATGAGTTAAAGTGTTTCCGATGATTCCAAAAATGTCGCATTTCTTTTGCTCGTCAATACATTATGCACTTGCGATCAATGTTTCGCTAAAAATACACTTCTATTTAACCCATTCAGCCCTGACGCACTACAGCAGGAGATGGGTCGACCATGATAATTCAAGGGTAGTGCCAGATTAGCTTGGCGCCGACAGGCGCCAAGCTAATCTGGCACTACCCTTGAATTATCATGGTTGATCCATCTCCTGCAACAGGTGCATAGTCGTTAGATGACGCCTCCAAAATTTGGGAAATACGTGCGTCGGGCTGAATGAGGTAAATGAAATGCTGAGCATCTTATTTGAACGGAAATGTACTTGTGTATTCCCCGAGTAGGCCTGTCTGATATTTGATGCTTTCATCTGTTTTGTGGAATTGAAGGACACAATCAACAACCAAAAATGGCGCATGAGAAGGCGGTTTTGTACCCCATTTGCGGGTGATGTTTGCATTTTGGCTTGGCGTAATAGGCCGTAAATACTTTTCCCCTTCGTTTCGCGTTTGAATGTTGCCCCATAGTATATCTCGAGTAGGACCCGTGTTTTATCTTATCTTACCTGTGTACATACTGGTTTTCAAAAAGTTATCTCATTTTAGCTTTTACTGCGTGGTTTAATTAATAATCGTGCCTGCAATATTATTGACAGTTACAGTACAGGGAAGCACTTTTATTGTGGAATGCGGTTTTTTTTTTTCCGAAAATGTCTTGGAATCTGTGATTTAATTCCTTTTTAACCGTCTGCGGTGACTCGGAGGACAAACATTTTGAAAACTGAACAATCAGTTTTTGACAGACATGTATAATGTCATTTTACGTGCAATACAATTTCTCGTACACATGAATTGTTTTAAGGTATACCTCTGTTTCGCTCAGTTAAGACAAAAGACTTAGTGTCCATTTGTGTGAAAAGCAAGATTTTCGTTATTTTACAATGAAAATCGTGCTTTTCACATAATTGACTTACGGTCTTTTTGACTTGACATTGCAGTTTTTCTTCGAGCGCCGAAATTTGGAAAGGGTTCGACTGTGATAAGATCCGGGATATAAAATGACTAGTGTCCTGTTATATCAGTGATATGATCAAAGTCGAAGTATTTCCAAAATGCTGAGTTTGTACGGCCGAGCCTTCTCTCGCAAGTAAAAAGGGGTAATGCCATTGTGAATGCAATACAATACCTTTACCCTGTAGCAGAACGTCTTCGGGCCCACGACGGCCGCAGTGGACCCGCGCACAGCCGTGCGCGGGCCCACTGCGGCCGTCGTGGGCCCGATGACCTTTGCTTTCTGGGTTCGTTTGCAAATCGATATTATAATTATATATATAGGCTACTACACTTCTGCCCTTATTCGGCAAAAGTCAGTTCACGTGTGTCCATGTTTTTTGTGAAAAGCAATAGCAGTATGTCGTTTTGTGAAAAGTGAGATTTTGTTCTTATTGCATTGCAATGAAACTCTTGCTTTTCAAAACATTTGACGTACTAGCTTTTTGTCAAATTACGGCAGACATGTTTTCGCTCCGTGTTGTGTTGTAAGAATTAAGACATATTCTCGTATTCATCTATCCAGGTTCACGCAACAAGAAACGCACAAAGTCCTGCTCTGTGTATCCTCGTTTGTCAGAGATGCCGTCTACCTGAACATAAAAAAATATACATTCGCGTTTGTCGTTGGATCGTATTTCATAGGTTGTATAAAGCATTTTACATATATCTTATCCGTCGACAGTTAAAACCTCATTTCCTTCAACATCCTATTATGTACTTTAACACCTTCCATGACACTGGACACATATTTTATTTTCTCTTTGTTCATTTAGTGACCAACAGCCACTACCGCCCAAGGAACATTGGTACAAATTGGCCGCAACAATAGACATAGATCCTCATGAGCCGCCGCGATTGCGGCGGCTCATGAGGATCTATGTCTTGCAGTTGGATCGTGTTAACGTTTTTTTTTTGGGCAGTGAAGTGGTTAACCGCACTGCGCATAAAGCCACCGTGTACGCAGAAGTGAGATGTTAAAAAAAGGTCCTCTGGCCATGGTGTTATCATACGCACTCTCGTTTCTTTCGTTTCCGGCGTAACAATTGGATGTGGACAAAAATGTTTTTCGTGCACTGCAAAGCAAAGTGACAAAATGCCAACCATTTGTACTTGAAGGACTCACTGAAAACTTAGAGAAAACTGTCTGCTGTAGTTAGAGCTTTACACAACCTTTCTTTATTTGATCGAGAAAGCAAGAAAGGGTTAATGGCTCACACTATGTTCCACATAATATTCTTTGTATGTCTTACAATGATGCTGCATCGAGTTGAATTAGGAAGTTTCAATGTCGTAAACTGAAAGAGTTTTCTGTTCTCCTTCTCCTTTTCTACACAGGAGAGTTCCCACGTTGCGCACAAAGGACAGCCGCACACTTCTGCCATCTGTGTGTGTTGATATGGATTGTGAGAAGAAGGGTAGAATCGTCTTAGCTGAGGCAGGATAAAATTGAAAACCAGACGCATTGGCGAATTTTAGGTACCAAAAGCCCGCCCTAAAATTACATACATGAATACTTGTAAAAAACTTACATTTGCATGCTTATGTTTACAGGATGCAAGGATGGTTGGGCTACAGAAAGATGATAATTAATATACAGCAAAAGTCTCTCGAGCGGAAGTCGGCCGCAGTGGGCCCGCGCGCAGCCGTGCGCCGGCCCACTGTGGCTGACGTCGGCCCGAGGAGCTTTGGAAGACAAAAACGCGTCGCTTTGGAAGAACAATGACTGTACAGTTTTGGTTTTGAGCTTGTTCTCGCCATGCGTGTTTTTTTCTTCGTTGGATAATTTTTTTAATTTTTTTTTTATGGACCGATGGCCTGTATAAACCAGTACTAACAGAGGATTGTGCTTTCGTCTTTTACACATTTGGTGTGTGGCACTGATGTCGTCCATGCAATATCGTCCCAGCAAGGAATATGTTTTTAGGACCCAAAACGGCCGCTGTTTGGCTCGCGGCCCCGGCCTGTGCGAGGACCAAAAGCGACTGATGTCGGCCCGGGGATCTTGCCCTTATTGGGATGATTGGTTTTTAACTCTGGGTTTTCATCAATGTGTATGTGTGTTTGTGTGTGCGTGTGTGTGTGTGTGTGTGTGTGTGTGTGTGAGTGTGTGTGTGTGTGTGTGTGTGTGTTTGCGTGCGTGCTTGCGTCTTATTAACTCATTCGAGACGTGCCGCCTCCAGATACGCGGCTTATACCGCGTATCCGGAGGCGGCACGTCTCGAATGAGTTAACAACTTGTAAAAAATATTTGTCGGAGCAGCCGTCATCGCTGTTGTGTACATACGTTTCAAAGTAAGCAGTCAGCCCATATAAAATACCGTCTGAACAATTATGTCATTCTTCTCTTTTTGAAAATTTATTTTTTATTTTTTAACTTTGTGGGGTTGTTTTAACCCTTTGGCGGTCGGTAGCGCTTTTTGTCGCGATGATGATTCCCGCAACGACAAAGAGGTTCACAAGGACGTACCCAGTAACCAAAGGTCCTCGGGCCCACGACGGTCGCAGTGGGCCCGCGCACGGCTGTGCGCGGGCCTACTGCGGCCGTCGTGGGCCCGAAGACCTTTTGCTACTGGGGTCTGCCTCTTGGAAATGTTTGGAGTACTGTCTATGCTTATTGTACAGGTTGGTTATCCGCCGTGAATTGGTTCTCGTTTGTTTTTGGGAGTCGCTGGTAGCAAACTATACCTCACTAATCATCGCGAAGCAAAACGATACCGCCGGCCAGAGTGTTAACTTCCGTACCATATACCCGAAGACTCGCGTCCTAATAATATATATATATATATATATATATATATATATATATATATATATATATATATATATATATATATATATATATATATATATATATATATATATATATATATATATATATACATAGTTATCGTTCAAGTCGAAAAATGCGTGTGTGCTGGTCTGTGATTTCAGACCTTACGGCTCTAAACTGTAAGGTCCAAAATCACAGACTAGCACACACTTAATTTTCCTTCAATTAGATTTTAGTCGATAGATCTACACTTAATATATTATTATAAGTAAAACTCAAATTACTGTACAATGTTTCACTTCAAATATCATGTTAGGCTTATGAGCTCTGAATAAATTATAAGTGACTCGAGTTTCAGTATGTGTATGAACCCCTGCCATCTGAGCGGGCTAATACAGGGTGCGTATTCGCGATTCTCTTAACTCATTCTACCCCAGACACACCACAGCAAGATATGGTTTGACCATGATAGTTCAAAGGTGATGCCAGAATAGCTTGGCGCCTATGGGCGCCAAGCTATTTTGGCATCACCCTTATGGTCGATCTGTGTCCTGCACTGCAATGCAGTCTTCAGAGGACAACGGCCAAATTTGGGGATTTCGGTGATGGAGTAGAATGAGTTAAGGTGGCATATACATGAGGTGAAGGTGAAGGTCTCAGGGAGCCTCGTTTTCAATTTGTGACTGTCACACCGTGGTGTGACGTTGTCTGGTGTTTCACCTCACCGTCGGCCACGATTCCAAGAGTGATGTCGCATTTTCGCAATGAAACGATGTCGCAATAAAAAAAAATTAAAAAAGAAATATTGCAAAAAAATTACCTCAAAGGAATATTAATGTCTCGGCGACCAAAAACAATGAGGTGAATGTCTCCTGAACGCTTCCCATTCGTTCGCTGTTCATGCAAGAACAGTCAGTACTATACTATGAAATTCACAGACACGACGGATACAAGAATGCAGAATACACAGAATACAGTCGATATAGTCTTTCAAATACTTTGACAGTAGTATCCCAGTGAACTTATTCAAGGTGCCCGGTATCAATAGCTGCGAAAGTGTCGTACAGCGTTACCGGCGGCACATACACCAAGTTGATACCCAGTGCGCAAAAGGCCATCGGGTGGACGACGGGTAGGCATCGGCCCGCGCAGGCTCAGCCGTGCGCCCATGGCTGTACCGGCTGCCTTTCATTACTGAATTCACTAAGGTTTGCTCTCAGCTATGCAACTGGTTTATTAGTGTATTTGTATCGAACGTATGTATTCCTCCTTCCTTTTCCTATTCTAGATATACCGACGAGCAAAAGAAATGCCATATTTTTTTACTCATCGGACACACTACAGTGTTTCTGATAATTCCCAAAATGTCGCATTTCTTTTGCTCATCAGTTAAGAACAGTTGCCACCGCGGCACCTTCCATCGCACAGTGACATATCAGTTTTAAAACTGTTAGCAATACTACACTGATGTCGAGAAAGGTACAGAGAGGGCTGAGCAGATTTTTTAAACTGATCAGCCCCGAGGCTACTACGGAGGCTCCACGAGCGCAGGTCAAGTCAGGCTGGACAGCATACTGCGGTATCGGGCTGATGTATCGCGCGTGCGCATGTCTCTGGTGCACACGGCGGGGGACTGATGCCCGTTGAGGAAAAGGTCCTCGTGCCAACATCAGCCCTAATTAAGCTGGCACGCGCACGACTGTGCGCGGGCCAGCCGGCTGACGTTGGCACGAGGCCTTTTTGCTTACCATTGTTGTTGTTGTTCCTTCACAAATCACCATGCATGTAAACACTCAGCACTGCAATAGTGCAGGTTTCGTTTGCAACCAACGACTCTCCAGACAACAAACGACAGCGAACTGCAGGTGACCAGCTTGAACCATAATCGTAGACAACACTCTTAACATCCCAGAGAGGCATAGATCCTCATGGGCACTCCGGGATCGTGAGGATCTCTGCCTCTTGGAGATGTCGATCTGTGCTTATGGTACAAGCTGGTTATCCGCCGTAACTTGGCTTTCGTTCGTTGTCGGGAGGCGTCCGGGGTAAACATAGCGGACCTCTCCAATATCACGACCGTGGCTCGAATAGTGCAGTCAGACTTTGTGGCTCGCGGGTACCACGATTATGGATACTGAGGTGGGCGTGCTTTTGTGCCCCGTTCAGGTGCGTACCGTTTGATATATGTCACACAGCAGATAACCAACTCCCTTGTGAATGCAGCCGCCGGTACTTTGGACAATTAGCACATTCGCGACGTGCCGCATCCGAATACGCGGCATTATGCCGCGTATCCGGGTGCAGCACGTCGCGAATAAAGTAACACTTTTGTGTATGCAGTCACTGGTACTGTGAACACATTCAATCCTTCCTGTGCACGCAGATACCGGTACTGCCACCACATGCACAGGTAGGTCTTGAGGGATTAATCATAAAGTTACAATTTGTTGAAGATATTATGCACTTTACGGTGGTAACATTCACTGTTCTCTGTATTAACTTGTCGCATGTACTGATTCTGAGGGAGCTCTGAAAATGTTTGAATTAAACTGTCAGCAATACAACGGTTTCTACGGCATTTCTATACTATTGTCCCGTCAATCACAATATTGAATAAATAATCCTCCAAATCCTGCATATCATATATCACCTGTGTTTTTATTTAACCATCGCGCGCACGCGGTTGCGTGCGTGCTTGCGTGCGTGTGTATGTGCGTGCGTTCATTTTGGCCTGACAGGCAGTTCATTTACGAAGCACGTGCAGGAGAGTGAGAAGTTGCATGATGCAGGGTAGTGAGAAACAGTTAACCCTGTTCATCCTTATACACTACTGCTTGAAATAAATTTGACTATGATAGTTCAAGAGGGGTGCCAGAATAGCTTGGCGCCTGAGGCGCCAAGCTATTTTGGCGCCACCCTTGATCGAAAATGGTTGATCAATCTCCTAATCTGTGATGTAGCTTTATAGGACAATAAGTTTTTGTTTTTTTTAAATCAGCCTCAGGATGTGATGTGGTAATCCAGATCTATACGTGGGGTGATTTGCGTGCTGAAGGAAGGAGCATGCAAGTAAATGGGGCAGAAAAAAAAAAAAAAAAAAAAAAAAAAATGAATCGATCTTGCAAGCTCAAGATTAGCGTCTGCGTATAATTTGCCACTTGATCATGTATGTTCTGCGGTGTCTATAAATATTTTTATTTCTATTTTAACCGAAACCTAAAGTAAACATTCGCCGTGTGGTTTCAGACACTCAAACTCAGCATGTAATCAATACAATGGCATCAATTCCATGCACCACCCGATTTTCCGCTTCATGTTAAGGGAGAGGGGAGGGGGAGGGGAGAGGGGTTTTGTGTGTGTGGGGGGGGGGAGGGTGGCTTTGGGGGGGGGGGGGGGGCGTTTGACCAAAATATCAAACAACGCAGGGGGCGCAGGGGGAGAGGGGAGGGGTGGGGAGGGAGACGCTTGTGTCAGAACTTTCATCACTGGCCGAATAATCACACAACACTGGGTGGGGTAGAGGGAGAAGAGGGGAGGGGGGTCCAAACACTCCAAAAAGGGACTTTTATATAAAATTTTTAGAGATGTTTTAGTGGAGGGCGATGGAGGGGGGGGGGGGGGGCGGGAGCCCCTCAAACGCCCCCCCCCCCCCCCCCCCCGCCCTCCCAGATCCGCTCTTTCATTATATGCAAGGAAATATTAATGTGATTATTGTTTCGAAGGCATAAATACAAAAATCTAATGTGTTATAAAAAAAATGTGTTCGCCCAGAGAACGTGTTGCTGTCCTTCTTCTTACGTATACAATTCATAAAATGGTTAACAGCTGTGCCTTGGTGAAAATTAAACGCATGCAGGCAATTTTTATATCTCTACATAATACTGTCTGCTTAACAAGCCGGGTGGGGGTTGGGGGGGGGGGAGAGGGGTGTGTGTCCAAACTCCGCAAAAGGACCCGTTGAACCTCCCCCACCCCTCCCCCTTGCGTTTCGCAAGCATAAAGATATAAAAACTATTAGAAAAATATTCGTCCCTTTGTACATGTAAGTCTTCAGGGGAATACAGTTCATAGCATCGGTAACAGCTGCTTGCGGGTTGATGAAAATGATACGCATGCACGCAATTTTTAAGTCTCCACATAAGACTGCCAGCTGTTGAGCTGAAATCTAGCCACACTTTGAACATCGAATCATAAGGTCGAATTTGCCATATTTGTGAGTTTTCCTCTGAAGTGTACTTTACAGCTCAAGAGATAGACATGTCTTGACACGTCGGGTACAACCAGTTAACCCATTCAGCCCTGACGCACTACAGCGGGAGATGGGCCGACCATCATAAAAAATAGTGCCAGATTAGCTTGGCGCCTGTCGGCGCCAAGCTAATCTGGCACTGCCCTTGAATTATCATGCTCGATCCATCTCCTGCAACTGATGCATAGTCATTAGATGACGCCTCCAAAATTTGGGAAATACTGCCGTCGGGCTGAATGAGTTAATCAGGGTCCCCTGGCGTTTTGTTGTGTCTGGGGTATCGTTGCCGTATCCACGGCTAACCCCCTCAATGCCACGGCCGCATTTCTGACGACTATGTGCCAGTTGCACGAGATAAATCAACCATGATAATTTAAGGGTAGTGCCATTTTACCTTGGCGCCATTAGGCTTGAATTATCATGGTTGTTCCATCTCCTGCAGTAGGGTATCGGGGCTAAATGGGTTAATAGTGTTGTATATTCGCGCCGCGAAGCAGGTTAGATCTTAACTCTTTGTCTGTCGGTAACGGTTTTAGAGCGATGGTTCCTGCAGGAATCATCGCGACAGTCGGAAAACTAAGGCTGTATTCGGCCAGAGAACGTATAAATGAATTGTTCTCCAGAACTGGTTACTACTTGGGTAGACCACTTTTTTTTCTTGCTTAAAGTTATAGCAGCTTCTAGGTGGATGACTATATCACAAATCTACAAATATATGCCATCAGCTGAATCTGAGTCGGGCACATGAGGGGTCTACAAAATGAGAAAATTTGAATAAAAGTTCAAAAAAGGTCGCAAAATGAATGTTGAATGTTTCCACTGATCACCTTCTCGAGAAAGTTTCATCTAAACAAATCCATACAGTAAACCTGGCATTTAAATTGCTTTTTTTGTTGAAATGATGTCAATAAAGGTATGTCAACAGTCTTTATGTGTGCTTTTGTTGTCTTGCAGCATCACTCGGTGGTTGTAAAAATACCCGTCCCGTGTTTATAGCCGATGTCACGTTTCTGACGCATTTTCGGGAACTCTTACTAGTCATTAACAAATATGCAATTTCAGAGAGCACAAATCCGAAGTATGTAATACCAAGAGATATTACCAAAAGATTACAAATGTCAGCTTATTCACATAAGCTAGATCATTGCACATTTACACCACATTGAAAACTGCCGTTTAATCAAGTCCTTTGAATTTTGTCACATCTGTTACGCACGAGAAATCTGATTTTCAAAATCACATTACGATCGAGAAAACCCCGACAGCACTGAAGCAAAGGAATGCTGCAGAATAAACCAAACATAGCTACACATCAGTTTATGGCGTTTGCAACATGACTTCAGCATGAGCTGTGACGTCATACTAACGAATTGTTTACATGTCACACTTTTCAGCCATTGTATGCACGGGACGGCCATTTCATTTTTAAGAACAGTTTTCTTCTAAATCATCATTGCGCGTAACTAGCATCAATCTTGCGTAAGCTCGGTCAGCAATGAAAGGTTGTTCTCTGTCTATCGTCTGAGGTTCCGACCTGCTTTTACGTCAGTCGCGTATGCTCAGTCAAGCAGGACAGGTCGCTTTGTCATCATCGCCCGGCCGTTTACGTCTTTCACACCTCGGTTGAAAGATGTATAGACCGTTTTTGATGAGGCGAATTTGTATGAGCTCTGTTCATCATAAGGCTTTGTGAAGAATACAGCCTGGCTTGTAAATAAATCTTTTAAAAATTCAAACTGTTTGTTTGATATTGGTACTGTGTTTCAGTGTCTGGTCAATGTACATTGCGTATGTTATTATCTCCAGTTTGTTATGTGATATTATGGTCGCATGTCCTAATAACAGTCCTGAAACAGAATCGCGCCCATGTTAAAATAAACAATGGAAGTGATAAAACTAAACGAAAAAGGGTATGTCAGATGCTAGCTGTTCATTGGAGTTTGTTTCCTTATTCTTTATGTAACGGCCACCAGTCTTTCTCTGTTCCCTGGGTGATCGTTATAGAGAAGTTTGGTTGTATTGGAAATCTATTACAGTTTTTGTGTTGTTCATTAAGTCGTAAAGTATGAACCGACCGGTTTTCAGCTTGGTCGCATTTCTGTCGCAAGTAACAGTTGGGACCGCAACACTTGTCAACAGCTCATTATTGGGTCAACTGAGCTCGTTTTCTGGCATGGTACTCATGACACATTATTAATTCTAGTTTGATGTTACTCCGTTTTCATAAACCCGTTTACAGGCAGAAACAGTAGTATGTTGCGAAGACGTCCCATTTCGTTCCGCGACGTCATGACAAGCTTCCGACGGTCTGTCATAGTAGTAGCCGTAATAGTTTGTCTCATGGTTGTGTCTGTTCAGTAACAATTAGTACTAAACACGTAAGTTTCTTTTTTAATTTTTAGATTCGATCGAAAGATGAGGAGGAGGGTAAATCTGAAGCGCGAGGGTTCCTGATAGAGACCGAGTATAAGACATATCATTTGCGGCCGAGGTAGAGGACGTCGCATGGGTTGAAGCAACCGACATCACCGGAGCCCTGGACCACAACAGACTGGGAACCCGAGTCTTAAACTGACATGTCGTTGCTTTGATTACCACTTTCATCTACATATAATACTAGTCTCTAAACTCGGATAGCCTTGTCGTGTATTTTTGTTTGATTTTCAGTTATTTTCTCATTGTTTATGTCGCATGTAACACTGTGACAGAAACCTTTTCTTTTGCTTTCTGATGAATATTTTCCCCTGTTTTAGTACATTGTCATGAATAACTGTTTCTGCCGCTGTAACACTGAACACTGGCGCTCCACAAGGATGCGTTCTCTTTCAGCTTCTCTTTACCCTGTTCACAAATGACTGTGTCTCCGCAACCCCGTCTGTGAAAATCTTGAAATTTTCTGATGATACCACCCTTGAGGGCCTGTTGTCTGATGCTGACGAAACTGTGTATCGAGACGAGGTGCGGAGAATGGTCGACTGGTGCTCGGAAAACGACCTGGAACTGAATGTCTCAAAGACAGAAGAGGTGGTGGTTGACTTTCGTCAAATGAAAGTTCCGATACTGCCCCTTGTCATCAATGGGGAAACCGTAGAACAAGTCGACTCGTTCAAATTTCTCGGCTCCATCATCTCGAGCGATCTGGGTTGGGACAATAACACTACGGCCATTGTGGAAAAAGTGCCAACAACGTCTCCACTTTCTGAGACAGCTGCGGAAACTCGGTATGTCAAGAGGATTAATGGCACAGTTCTACCGCGCGGTGATAGAGAGTACCTTGTGCTTCTATATCACTGTCTGGTATGGCAGCACAACCGCGACAGAAAAGAACCAGCTCGAGCACATTGTTAAAACTGCCTCCCAAATAGCTGGTTGCGACTTTCCATCTGTCGCCTCCATTTTCAAAACGCGTATGGAACGGAAGGCAGGAAAGATCGTTCGCGATCTGTCACATCTAGCCAATCATCTCTTCGAGCTTCTGCCCTCTGGCCGGCGGTTTCGTGCTTTGAAAGCCAGAACCGCTCGATTCAGATGCAGTTTCTTTCCAGAAGCTGTCTTCAGTTCATCACCATCCATGGAACAACGTGATTCCATGATTGTGACATAGGACTGATAATGTGTGTAATATTGTGTTTATCTATCTTAGTGCTGTATACAGGACGATCGCCAACTGAGTGTATGTCATGATGAATGCATGTGCAGCAAGTGAGGATGTATTTTACTGTCGCCATGTCACACAAAAATCCTTGTAACGCTTTTTCTTGGTGAATAAATGTCTTATGTCTTATGTCTTATGTCTTAACGTTGAAGCCGAAGAGGATGAAAATTCATGGAAAATAATGATATATGGAAACATTTTAAAGCGGCGCCTCCGTATATTAAATCGTGGCAACTTTCATTTGCTCGTGAATATATAATTTCTCTCAGTTATCTCTGCCAGTTTGCCTGTCAGTGTTTTTTCGGGATATCAATTGGATACTTCTTCGTCTCTTTAACCCCTTTACTGCCACCTTACGTACATTTTTTTCTCTCTGAAATCTTGGTTCATTCAAAGACCAAAAACCAACACCGTCCAAGAAATACGTGGATAAAAATTGGTCCCAGCAAGAGGCATAGATCCTCATGAGCCCCCGCAGTCACGGGGGCTCATGAGGATCTATGTCTCTTGCAGTTTGATCATGTTCACTTTTTCTCGGCAGTGAAGGGGGTAAAAACACGCCAGACGTACCAGAAGACCTTGAAATTATCTAGTAGCCGGGAGCAATCATAACTTTTGCAATTTAGGTTTAATGCAGTGCAGAAATGTATAAATATGCGCTTTGTACGCCTTTAAAATCTGGATTACATTTTTATTGTTGAAAAGATTGCTATTCCACGCCCTGAAACTAGCTTGTAAACAATGTAATTTTTTTTAAAATATTCTATTTATTTTTTTTATTTTTATTTTTTGTTGGTACTAACACAGAACAAATAAACACTCAAGAAAATTACCAGGACAAAACAGTTTATCCGAAACAAGCTCAAGAAAAAGTGTTTGACACTGTTGTTTATTTCTTTGCACATGACACGCTTGGCAGTCAACTAACTGTTTGTTCGGCATGAGGTCTTTTCGTGTATTTGTTTCTTCATTAATAGTTTAACCGTTTCTACGTAAAAGTGGTCTTCAAAGGTTTTGCACGGATCTATGCATTTTGCGAACACGCGGCGGTCGCTTCAAGGAAAAGTGTTTAAAAGTTTGATATAAATCTGTCAAGAGGCGAAGGAGCCCCGTGGGCCAGATAGGGCATGGCCATGCCTCCTGCGGACATAGTACAACCGGCAGAGTATCACGCTTTTTCACTTGGGCCATGCAATCTCTGTGCCCCACCGTAGAGGTGGGGCGCAGAGATTGCATGGCCCAAGTGTAAATAGTATACTTTGACTACACCTCGGCCATGTTTAACTGTCAAGCAAATTGCTCATCACAGCTCTTGTTACAAGCACATTCCTAAACTGACAAAATACACGTGTGTTTCGTTGTTCTGCGAAAACTAGAGTATTATGAAACTATGCATCTCTTCACGTTCCACAAATAAATCAGGAGTGCTCAAGTTGACAGAAACAAAAGTTAGTTTTAACCTTTTGGCTGTCGGTAGCGCTTTTTGTCGCGATGATTCCTTCAGGAATCATCGCGACAAAAAGCGCTATCGGCAACCAAAAGGTTAACGAGTGTTTTATCTACCAGCATGAGCGCGTGTTTTGCATAATGGAAAGGTCAGTAAAAATGTAAATCGTGTGTGATGTGAAAGTGTCTTAGATTTGAGCTCCTATTCTTGTCCTATTCCAGAGTACTCAGAGAAACGCGTCGGGCAGTGGGACAAAACAATCATTTGACTTTATGATTTACATATGTTATTCTTCAAAAATACGACAATCCTGTTAGATTCGTCGCCTGCGGTGACGTGAAACTCAAATGACGTTAAGTACTGTCGTGTACAAAAGCGTTCATCCGTCTCTGCTTACGCGGTTGAACACAGATAGACATGCTGCTGTGGCGGAGACTGTGCCTTTATTTCACATGTTAACCCATTTAACCCCACGGCGGCATTTTCTAAATTTTGGAGGCTTTACCTAATGATTATGTACTACTTGCAGGAGACGGACTGACCATGATAATGCAAGGTTAGTGCCAGATTAGCTTGGCGTCTTCAGGCGCCAAGTTAATCTGGCACTAATCTTGAATTATCATGGTCAATACATCTTCTGCTGTAGGGCGCTGGGGCTAAATGGGTTAATGAGATAGTGTAGTATGTCCCGCGCACAAAAAGAGCGTGGGTTATATAATCAGTTCTCTTGTTTGCTTCGGGCATACGCGTACTTTTCATGATGGCCATGATCACATTTCCTTTGATACGCTACCCCCCCTCCCCCCCCCCTTCATCCTCACCCTCCCTCGCTTCCTCCCACCGCTCATTTGATTTTGGGTGATTTTTAGGGGATGGTTTTCCGGAAATCTTCCTACACAGCTGCCTCTCTATATAAATTAATGATCAAAGCTATTTAACTTGTGACTGCACATTGGGTGCGCGATATATGGTGAAGGATTGTCGTACATTCACAAACCAAAGTGAGCATTATTATTATTATTTATTTGGTGCTTGCTTAAAAAAAAATTCAGCCCTTTGATCTACAGCAGGAAGGTGAATCGGCCTCGATATTTCATGGCAGTGCCACATTAGATAAATTGGCGCGACCATCGAACTATCATGCTTGCATCATCTCTCGCTGTTCGGATGCAGATTGTGTAGTGCAGCATATGTTTGTAAAACGCTTTCTTAACACACCTCCTTCGCTGTCCTTGAGCGGAAAAACTGCATCACACACGTGTGATACAGCCCTGTTGAACGGCCAAGTGTGCACAACATTGCCCTGTAGAAAGTATGATCAACAAAAAGGTATTGGCACACGCGATTTTGAAACTTGACCTACTTTCAGCTCACGCGCAATGACATCATTTCACAGTGACGACTGGCACTCTGGCGTTCTGTAATGCGCTATTAGGAACATTTGTCTGGCATCCAAAATATTGGCGGCACATTACAAAGTAAATTACGTCAAGACCTTTGCAAAGACACAATGGCGGCCGTGTTGTGACTTGGTGTGTGACTAAAACCAGCCGACATAGGATTTATACAAAAACAAAGGTGAGTAAGAAATAGAATCTTACATCAGTGTTTAGGTGTTACTGAGAATCTCACTCTCGTGGTCTTAGAACCTTATCCTACTCGCTTTCGCTCGTAGGATAAGGTTTTAAAACCACTCGAGTGAGATTGGCAGTATCACCTAAACACCGCTGATACGATTTTATATTTCCCACATACGTCGCCACCAACGTTCCATGGTGCGTCACGCACATGTAATATTATACGTTATTAATAGCAGGGGTTTGCTACACGGACTCTTGTAGGCCTTCGGGAGGTTAAAGGAACCATTGCATCCCAAAGGCCTTTGGCCTTCGGGGTACAATGGTTCCTTTGACCTCCCGAAGGCCTACACTGGTCCGTGCAGCAAACCCCTGCGACCAATAACTTATAATGTATCACAAAAGTGGACAGATGACTTGTGTCCTTGATGAAGTAAAGGTGAGTACGAGATGTACATGAGTATAAACATATGGCACACGAATATATATGGTACATTAACAAAAAATATCCCAATACTTCTTCTATTCCGCAGAGTCGTAAGTTGCGCCTTGTTATTTTAATTTTCTGTTGAACGTTTTGCTGACGGCAGCGAAGCATTTTGTTGAGATGATTCCGACAGCAATCACCTCAGCAAAAGCACTTCTAACAGACTAAGGATTAAATGTTTGAACAAAAACAACAGGAAAGAAACTAAATAATTATGACGTCTGAAAAACAACAAGGTGGGATTCCAGACCAAAGATGTTCCTATTATTAAATTTATCCTTTCTCTGATCAATCTCGCTCCACCATAACCGACCCTGCCCTCTGACGCAAACACGCCGGTACGCACAAACACAGACACACGGCCCGTACCGTTTTTTCTAATACCACTGTGCACGGCTCTATGTGGGGCGCTCAGGGACCGCTGAGCCAGTTTGTGGTTGTTTTGTTTTGTTTTTTTTACACTTACCCCTGCTCCACATTCAGCGGTGCAACAAATACATCGTTCTTTCCAGAACAAAACAAGCACCACAGAAATGTAGTCCGGATTATGCTTTATTTGTCTTGTTTTTAAGTCCCTTCTATTTATAGGAGGGACTTTTTAGAACGGTTCGCGGTAGGGCGAATTTAATAGCATGTCCATGATGTCAAAGACGGGGAGACTAAACCTTTAACAATTGAAGTAACAAGATAACAATTACGTCATGTCTAGTTACGCTAACCTCGCTTCGGAACGTACATTTGGCGCGAAGCGCCGTATGTGCGTATGTATGTGCGTATGTATGTATGTGTGTGCGTTTGTATGTAAACAAGAGAATCTCCGATATTTCTGTACTCACAAGCTTCAAACTTGGCGAAATACTTCCTTGAGTGGGTGGCTAAGAGATCCTCCGAGCATAGTAATTGAATGTCTCTTTGAAGACATAAACAACCGTTTATAGGAAGTCGCTTGACCCAGATTAGAGTCCGTAATTTTGTCATATTTACTTGAACTTTTGCATATAGTTTGGAGGAAGACATTGGATGAGTTCGTTAGCCAGCTTTGTATCCTTTCAACGTCTTTAATAAAAAATTAGTTCTTTTCAGAAAATAATTTAAACAGTAAAAAACCTTCACTTCTATGGAAAGTCAGACAGTGCCGGTGACGTAAAAGAAGCAACTCCGTCACGACGCAGACGTTGATACTCTAAATATGACGTAATTCTCTCCCTCTCTCTCTCTCTCTCTCTCTCTCTCTCTCTCTCTCTCTCTCTCTCTCTCTCTCTCTCTCTCTCTCTCTCTCTCTCTCACATACACACACACATATGTCGCGCATCTCCAAGAGGCATAGATCCTCATGTGCCCGGAGGGCGCCTAAACATATATGCCTCTTGTTTAGAGCGCGCGCATGCACTCACGCACACGCATACACACATCGACGCGCTTTCAGAAGAGCATGCAGGTGTACTTAGTATAGCATGTAGCTAGGTAAAGTCAATCTAATTTCACACAAATTATTGCAAAACTGAAATGACACATTTGCGCGCATCTCCAAGAGGCATATATCCTCAAGTGCCCGGAGGGCGCATGAACTTCTATGCCTCTTGAGGATGTTTGCATCGCTCGCATGCACTCACGCACACGCATACACACACATTGACGCGCTTTCAGAAGAGCACGCAGGTGTACTTAGTATAGCATGTAGCTAGGTAAAGTCAACCTGATTTCACACAAATTATAGCAAAAATGAAAGAGTACCGTGAAATTCTAGTTTTGTCACCATTTTCCCAAGTCTTGAAGCGAAAGCGAATCTCATATCACGTTAAATATAAAATTACGTAAAAACAAAAAAAGTGCGTCATGACAAATGACTTTTGACAAACCAATGACGCGGGGCGTATGCAATGCGCGCGCCCCTTCTAGAGTTCACTATGACTCATCGGCACATCTGCGAGACTTTTTCAGAAGGAGATTTTTTATATCAGAATCAAGTCAAAGACAAAAGGTAGAGACCCTTAACAGCCCTCATATAGACGCGACTTTGTGGGTTATGGTTATCCCACCTTGTTATTTTTGTTATGCGTGCTATATGTTGAGACCTGCTCTAGATGCAAAATAGCTAAATATCGCTCTTCGGCACAGTTGTTACCTACTGTATGTATAGTACCTACCTACTTATAACTTTTGAAGCGCCGTATATATATATATATATATATATATATATATATATATATATATATATATATATATATATATATATATATATATATATATATATATATTATATATATATATATATATATATATATATATATATATATATATATATATATATATATAATTTTTCAATAAATTCTGAGGATGCTGTGCTAATGCCATGGAATTCCAGGCTGGTAAGCTTGCATTGTGTCATCAGGACATCAGCTGTCCTTTTGTGACTGCATCGCTTATTAGATCTTTTGAGCCTTCTACTGAACACCTACTACATAAGGTAATAGGGACTACCCCCAGGCGCCCCGCAACCCGCTGGAGAATATCCAGTCCTCCCCCCGAGAGGGAGGCTAGTGCATGAATATTCCCAAACAGATCTTGGACCTGCTGGATAGATTAAGATTTTGCCGCCTACGACGGGTTTCGACCCAAGATGGATCTTGTCAGGTAGGCATACGGCGTAACCTGAAATTGCAAACACAACGCATGTACTAGAAGCCGCCTCCAGAATTTACCGGTAGCACCACTAGTACAAAGTGGATTGCATCCCTAAAACTTTATGGGGTGTTACAGTGGAAGAAGACAGACTAATTTTGAAAAGGCAACACCTAGGCAATTTTGTGGTACAATTGTTCTTTACTTTTAACAAAGGCGTCGCCCAAAGCCAAAAAATGCACTCAATCAGAGTAGCTCCAAGGGACATAATTTTTTAATAAATTCTGAGAATGCTGTGCTAATGCCATGGAATTCCAGGCTGGTAAGCTTGCATTTTGTCATCAGGACATCAGCTGTCCTTTTGTGACTGCATCGCTTATTAGATCTTTTGAGCCTTCCACTGAACACCTACTACATAAGGTAATAGGGACTACCCCCAGGCGCCCCCTGATGACACAATGCAAGCTTACCAGCCTGGAATTCCATGGCATTAGCACAGCATTCTCAGAATTTATTGAAAAATTATGTCCCTTGGAGCTACTCTGATTGAGTGCATTTTTTGGCTTTGGGCGACGCCTTTGTTAAAAGTAAAGAATAATTGTACTATTAGTCTGTCTTCTTCCACTGTAACACCCCATAAAGTTTTAGGGATGCAATCCACTTTGTACTAGTGGTGCTACTGGTAAATTCTGGAGGCGGCTTCTAGTACATGCGTTGTGTTTGCAATTTCAGGTTACGCCGTATGCCTACCTGATGAGACCCACCTTGGGTCGAAACCGGTCGTAGGCGGCAAAATCTTAAATCTATCCAGCAGGTCCAAGATCTGTTTGGGAATATTCATGCACTAGCCTCCCCCCCCCCTGTGTGTGTGTGTGTGTGTGTGTGTGTGTGTGTGTGTGTGTGTGTGTGTGTGTGTGTGTGTGTGTGAACACGAACAAGTTTGCGCACGTACAAGCTTGAAAACAAAGAAATTGCTTTATTCAGAGGGTGTCTAAGACAGCCTCCGAGCATACTAAAATTGAATGTCTCACTGAAAGGTTAAATGGCCGGTTATAGAAAGTCGGTTGGCCCACATTAGAGTCCGTAATTGTTTTTAATATTCACTTGAATTTGGGGATGTGTACCACAGTTTGAAATTTGTATTTTTCGCTTATTTATAAAGTAAAGTGCTGAATAGCCCTGACCTAAGCCTTCAGACCAACGACCGACCTAGATTGCTGCGCGATAACAGAATTGCGGATTGGCCAGCTGATAATAACAGGTACGGCAATGGTTCTAGGAGGCAGGCAATGGGACAATGAGCCCCTTGCAAATTTAATGTGCTGACCAATCACAATGTACGAAAATGGACTGACTGCACGACAATGTCTGTTGAATGTTATGAAGAACACGTACAGTATGTACCAAGACAACATGGGTCAGAAAAAGTTATCATTGGAAATCTTAAGCAATTTTGAGAGATGGCGGATGGGATCCATTCTTGCAGCTCATCTCTAGTTGTACAGAAGACACAGACAAGACGATGAACATTGGTGTGTGCACATACCTTTTACTGAAAAGTCCAGGTTTGTTTGAAATGGCAATCAAAATGGCTGAAGGTGCGTGAAGTAACATTGAAGTAAACGTCTTGCACGCCCATGTATGGAACAGCAAAACCATGTCGGTCCTTGGTGTGTGTATTATGGTTTGGAGAGACGTAAGCTCAACTGACCGCAGTCAGCTGGTCCATATACAAGAAAGTTTGCATGGAACTGGATGACAGTATATTGTACCACCATACATTTTGTTGTTTGTCCGAAAGCACATTTTGACAATACAAGAAAATAACATTCGTTCTGTAAATGTGGCAAATGTTGTCACACAGCACCTCGAGCAGTATAATATCCAAACACTACGGTGTCCTGAAACTTGAAATTCAGCTGTTCATTTATAGAGCACATTTACAAATCCATCCATTAGGAAGACATTATTATTATTATTATTATTATTTTTTGCTTAAAATTCTGTTTATAATATGGTTTCTTTTGTTCTTTGTTTTTTATGTTTTTGCTTTGGTGTGTGTGGGGGGTTGTAGGGGGAGGAGGAGGGGTGGGGTGGGGGTGGGCCCATGGGGGTAGGAGTGAGGGTAGGGGCTGGGTTGGGGACGGTGCATGAGATTAATGTGTCTAAACAACAGCACACATGTTTGTCTGTTTATCTGGTTGCTTGAACAATGCACGAAATGAAATTTATTCACAGTTACTGCAAAGTCTTTTTTTTTACGTTTTCAAATATGACGGTATATAACTCTACAACAAAACATGATCTATTCAAGCGGTTTGCTGAATCCGCTTGACTTATGATCTATTTGCAGCTCTAAAAAAGGTGTGTGTCGAGCGTGTACAATGCTATTATTCGTTGATTCGATGTAGTGGCCGCACACAAGAATAAAGATTGAAATCGTTGAATTGACTGCATTTTTTAACCCATTCACTGTCGGAAAAGGTGAACACAAGCCAGGTGCGTAGAGACATCGATCTTTATGAGCGCCCGCGAATGCGGTGCATTAGGATCTATGTCTTTTGATGACACGTATGCAGTTTGTATACACGCACCTAATAAGGTTGTAGAGTTGTGTTATTTCAATAAAACCGATTTCAGAAACGCAAACTGCGTCCACTGGCAGTGAAGGGGTTAATATATGAGCTCTGATCTGTGATTCTGAACCTTGCAGTCCTAAAGCTAACCATCCCTAATCTAGGAAAGTCCAGAATCATGCACCAGCACTCAAATGATTTGTCAAGTTCTCAGCTATCAACACAATGTGCGAGATATTATGTGCGGTGGTATGTAATAGTTGACCTTGCGACTTCGATTCGTAAGGTCTAAACTAACCCTGGCCGGGGCCTCAGTTATTTTGGGAGGCTCTAGAACCGAGGCCCCGAATTCAACGGCTGAAAATTAGTGGCGCATTAAGTTACCGGATGATTTGACGGTGGCGCATAGATATTTTGGATCCTAACGCTTTCCGAACGCCCAAGGTCCCTTCAGAAATCAAGGCGCACAATAATAATAATAATAAATAATAATAATAATAATAATAATAATAATAATAATAATAATAATAATAATAATAATAATACCGTTATTATATAGATTAGATTAGATTCGGAGCGGCTCCTTTGCTTGGGGTAGGTTGTTTTCTCTTCCCGTAAAGAGCCTTCCCAAGGAGTACAGTGTTTTATGTACTGCAAGAATGAGGCACCAAATAAATTAGTAACAAGAACAAGAATATTACGTCATCTTCAGAGCTGTCGAGTTTAGTAAATGTTTTCTTGTTACCATCAGATATATGCTAATGACGTGGAATCTAATTATCCGCCCAAATTCTTCAATTTCTTGTGTACAAAATAGAGGGAGGTCTGAAATCTTTCACGTCGCAGTAGCTGACAGTGGCTTGTACATTTAATAAAACCTTCTACATGAGTTTATGGTGATATAGGAGCTCCAGGTAGGTTGCTTCACTGATTCCTTCCTTTTTTTTTTTTTTTTTTACTGAAAATATTTCTGTCGTTCAGCGCCGCGACACGACTCCTACACGATATTAACATACGGCAAGGACTCCAAGCGCTGTTCCTTGGTATGCGTTTGGTCTACGAGCTACTGCCACAGTAGGCACAAGAGGCCATTACACACACATACGCACACTTACTATGGTAAACAACAGACAATCAGATGTATTTGAAAACGCATTATTTTTTTTTTATTATTGTCGTTTGCTCTTTCGATTACGCACGCACGAGCTCTGTTTCATTTGCACGCGCGTTACTATTCTAAGACTGGGGATCACATGACCGATCTCATGATTTAACCGAAGTGTGTTTCCACCGCAAATTTACAAAACCAAGATGGCGTCCGGTCCAGAGTGGGTCGATTCGAAGACAAGAGTCAGTACTTTCAGGTAGCAGAACAGCTTTGGACACAGTACAACATTTATATTAGACCTTATTTTCTTCCTCCTTTGTCAGGTATTTGTGCGCCACCACTCCTACACGTTCTTAACATAGCAGGGCCAAGCGCTGTTCCTTGGTATGCGCTTGGTCTGCGAGCTAGGTCTAAACAGGTCACAGACTACACACAAGTGAATTTTGTAGTGCCATCAAAACAATGTATTCCTCTGTACTGTCAATAGATGGGCCTGTGTCATGTGTGTGTGGTCGTCTGTACCGCCATCTGGCTTTCTGTGGACTTCACGTCCGCTCAGGGTAAGGCAGTGCACTCATGCCGTCGTCATCGTTTTGTGTGAGACTTGTATAATGCGTTAAAAAAAAGACAATGCGAAGACAGACAAAAAAAAAAAAAAGAAAGAAAGAAAAACATTATTAGTAACACTGAGTACAATCAAACTTGTCTAGCGGCCAATTGTCTAGGGGTCACTTGTTTATAGCAACCACTCAAAAGTATACCTCTCCTCAATTTTACTATAGTAAGACCATGCTTGAAACGGTCATCGGTCTGTAGTGGTCGCCAATGTGATCGTTATGTGCAGGTTTCACTGTATCTGCTGATCTGTAATGTTTTACAATTGCATATCATTTCCCCCATTTCTCCTTCCACGTTCAATTTTCTTTGTCCTCGTTCGTGTGTCACACATTCAGCCCGGACCATCCACAACAAGATATCAATTGACCGTGATAGTTCAAGGACTGTGACAGAACAGCTTGGCGACTACAGGCTGTTCTGGCACCACCCTTGAACTATCATAATCTTTCGATTTCCTTACCTGCAATGCTTCAGAGGACAGTTCTTTTATTTAGGAATTACGTTGTTAGGTTTCAATGTGTTAAAAAGCATGGTAAGAATCAATATGTGTGTTTGTCTGGGATTTTAGGCGAGGTCGACCTGACGAATCTAGGCCGTAATGTCCAAAATCACAGACCAGCGCACAAATGTATTGATGCTAGTTAAATTTACTTACCTCCACAAAACCCGATTTGGGAAAAAAATAATCAGATTAATTTTAGATTAATTCTTTGGCTGTCGGTTGCACTGTTGTCGAGATGATGATTCTTACAGGAAACACCTGGACAAAGAGTTGCAAGGACAGCCCGTGGGTTAACGAAAATGTGTGATTGTGTATTTAGCTATGCAGCGTATTTTATTGAAACAAGAGTAAAGTCTTTTCATTTGATGTATTAATTTTGTTTGATGTGGGTACATATTAGTTTATGTTCATTTTTGTAATTGGTTTGTTATAATTTCTAAGCTACCCAAGAATGTACATGGGAAAACAAGGCAGACATGGCAGGTTCGCAGTCGGAGGTTGCGTTTAGTACAATTACCGCAGGCTTCCTAGCTTGCCAGCAAAGGTGTGAGAAAGATGCACGCTGTACAGCCATCAACTACTACCACAACCTCAGATGTGAAATCTTCTACAAAGTTCCACAACTTTTCGCTGAAACTACTGTCTTCTACTCAGTGAGGATGTGCAGGACACTGACACCCGTACCCACAACGCAGGCACAGGTAGTCACAACGCAGGCAGACGTAGTTACAACGCAGGCACCCCTACCCACAACGCAAGCACAGATAGTCACAACGCAGGCAGCATTAGTCACAACGCAGGCACCTGTAGCCGCTACGGAGACAGCCGGAGTCAAAACGCAGGCAGACGTAGTCACGACGCAGGCACCTGTAGCCGCTACGGAGACAGCCGGAGTCAAAACGCAGGCAGAGGTAGTCACGACGCAGGCAGACGTAGTCACGACGCAGGCACCTGCAGCCGCTACGGAGACAGCCGGAGTCAAAACGCAGGCAGAGGTAGTCACGACGCAGGCAGACGTAGTCACGACGCAGGCACCTGCAGCCGCTACGGAGACAGCCGGAGTCAAAACGCAGGCAGAGGTAGTCACGACGCAGGCAGACGTAGTCACGACGCAGGCACCTGCAGCCGCTACGGAGACAGCCGGAGTCAAAACGCAGGCAAAAGTAGTCACGACGCAGGCACCTGCAGTCGCAGCAGAGGCACCAGAATCCACATCGCCTGTCCCAGGTCAGTAGGCAGGACCCGAAAGCCGACTCGAAAACCTGCAATAATATACTGACGAGCAAAACAAATGCGACATTTCTGGAATCATCGGAAACTTTAGTATTTCCGATGATTCCAAATATGCCGCATTTGATTTGCTCATCATTATCTATAGCTAAATCAGCAGCTACATGTTAAGCACCAATCGAATCTGGAACTACTTCTTACCCATCAAGGGCGATTACATTTTATGCTAGCGCAAGTGCAGTGTAGATTATCTTGATGCCCAAAAAGGCGCCAAGCTAATCTGGTACTATCCGTGAACTAAAAAGATGGGATGAACCATAATCACAAAGTCTCTTCTAAATGAGAGCCATAACCCATACAGTCTCTTTTATATGCGAGCTGTCCTCGCTGTCAAGGGTCTGTACCTGTTGTCTTTGACCTGATTCTGATTTTAAAACATCTCATATTGAAAAATCCTCGCACTGAGTGAGCTCTATAAAGGGCACAGTGCAAATGCGTCATTGGTTTGGAAAACGTCGTCATGACGTACTTTTTGTTTGCACATAATTTTATATTTTACGTGATAAGAGTTTCACTTTGCCTTCGAGACTTGAGAAAAATAGTGCTAAAACTAGAATGTCACAGTACAATTATTGCATTCTTGCTATACACTGTGTGAATTGAGGTTCACTTTACCTACGTACATGATATTCTACTGTACACGAGCATGTTCTTCTGACAGCGCGTCGATGTATGTGTGTGTGTGTGTGTGTGTGTGTGTGTGTGTGTGTGTGTGTGTGTGTGTGTGTGTGAGAGAGAGAGAGAGAGAGAGAGAGAGAGAGAGAGAGAGAGAGAGAGAGAATGAATGAATGATTGAATGAATGATTGAATGAATGAATGAATGATACTTTATTGCTCAAGGATGGAAACAATAGGCACACAGGCCTCTTTTCTTGTTTTGTCCTTGCTAAACTACAACAGAGAGAGAGAGAGAGAGAGAGAGAGAGAGAGAGAGAGAGAGAGAGAGAGAGAGAGAGAGAGAGAGAGAGAGAGAGAGAGAGAGAGAGAGAGATTCAATGATTCAATGATTCAATGAAGCTTTATTTATCAACGGTTGAGGCATTGACATCGTCACAGACATAGCCATTTTTCAAACCTGCCGTTGCTACAAAACTACGAGACAAAATAAAAATAAAAAAGAGAGAGAGAGAGAGAGAGAGAGAGAGAGAGAGAGAGAGAGAGAGAGAGAGAGAGAGAGAGAGAGAGAGAGAGAGAGAGAGAGAGAGAGAGAGAGAGAGAGAGAGACTCAAAGACTCAAGACTCAAAAAGTTTATTGTGGCAGACCTTCTGGTCCATTCACAAGGGGAGGGTGGGGGAAGGGATTATACAAAGCTTCACAAACAATGGACAATGCTTGTAAACATATTTTCCAAACATGGTAGTCCATGTTTAGTTTATACTTGAAAAATACAAATTGTTTACTTGAAATGTCAGTATCAATGAAATAAATAATTCATAAACAGTTTTGGCGATGGCTACAGTCTCTGAAAACTTCAGCACAATCGGCGTCCACCTAATTCATGTAATGTCGAAGAAAGGCTCGAATGATTTTCAATTCCATTTCAGCACGTTCACACACCTCCTTATAGCGAACACGGTTGATTGGCGCCCAGCGTCGGAGATCGCTGATGGCTTTATTCTCATCTTCATTGAGTTCACCCGACAGTCGTTTGAAAAACCAATGATCAACATGTTCGTTTTTGTTGTCAAACAACAAAACCACATCGTCACTCTCACACACGAACATTTCCTTCTCGAAACGAGTGTCAAGCACAATTTTCTTAAATTCCACATTTCTCTGTCTGTCCCTCAAACGCCTCTGCAGTCTTCTGTCCACTGCCCCGATGTATTGTTTTATTTGTTCCAAGTCATAACCTGTCTTTTCCAAGTCTATTTCTGTCGATCCAGCATCCAGCACTTCCGTTTCAATATCATGTAGGTCATCTGTCAGCTGTGTTGTCACGCTTTCTGTGTTGTTCTGTCTATTCGCCCGTGTGATGCAAGGATCGTTGTTTTCCGTGCGAGTTTCACGTGGGGGGCCACCAATACCACACGGTGTGTTGTCGGTTTGTAGGTCAACGCATAAAGTAATTGTGTCATTGTTTATTTGCTTCTCTGGTGGTGTTGGAATAAACAACGGGTTGTAAGACGGGAAAAGTTCGTTTTCCTTACTGTCTTTCTCTTGCTTCCGTGTCTCTGCTCTTGTCTGGTCACGCAGTATCTGGGAGGGTGGTTTTCTCCTGTATGTTGACATCTTCTCGGGTGGAGGGCCGCCGGTCAGCCGAAGCACAACTATGGTTGTATCGCCCTTACCGTCGATTTTGTAGGATGACAGGGTGTTTTCTTTTAGCAGGGCATTCAGGATGACATCAATTGCTAATGGTAGTCCTTCAACAGGCATTGTCGCTTTGGCTGAAGCCCCCAAATCAAAACTGAATTGAGAGAGCTCGAAAAGGCCGCCCTGTTTATTCAAGGGAGATCACCCCCGGAGAGAGAGAGAGAGAGAGAGAGAGAGAGAGAGAGAGAGAGAGAGAGAGAGAGAGAGAGAGAGAGAGAGAGAGAGAGAGAGAGATGAAATGAAATGAAATGAAATGAAACTTTATTTCTCAACGGATAAAGTAATTAGCACGTGTGCCATTTTTCATACTTGCCGTTGCTACTCTACAAACACAGGATAATAATTGTAATACTAATAGTACCAAATTACACAAAGAAAAATTAGAAAACATTAAACATGAAGAGACATTAAACAAAATTCATTCATTCATTCGGTCATACAAAAAACAAACGAAAAAATAAAAAGTACACGCAACGCGCGCACACTGACACATACACGCTCGCGTGCACACACAGACACGCGCTAATGATAACTTGACCTATATACGAAGCAAATCATTTGGATCATAGTGAAAATTCACTTCAGACAGCAAAATTATTTGGATTATAATAGAAAGTTGAATTATGTAATTAGGCGATTATTATTAGTATGCACAAACCATACGGCAGCATGCACTGATTATACGATAAGCACATGTTTGATACGAATACTTGTGGTAGATTATGTATCAGCAGACAAGTACTTGAGGAGGCATTCCTTGAAAGAGGAGAGGGAGCTAGCGTGTGTTATACATGTTGGCAGTGTGTTCCAGAAAGATGCGCCTGAGAAAGATACACTGGTTTTAAATAGATCTATCCTGGGGCGAGGTGTAATAAAGTTTCGTCTTGAAGTAGAATAACCTGAACTTGCCTTGGTAAAGAGCTTACAAAGATATTTTGGGTGAATCTCATTCCAGATTTTATACATAACCACACCCTTGTTTAAGAGGTGATGCCTGCTAAGAGGTAGCATTTTCAGTTTTTCAAGTCTTTCATCAGTTGTTAGGGCTGAATCAGGCAGGATATGTTTCGCTGCTCTCCGATGCAGGGAGTTAAGCCTCTTTAAGTGTATGTCACCGCTGCCATCCCATATCGTGGACGCATAATCGATGTGGGATTTGACATGCGCATTGTAAAATAACTTGCGGGCATCAACATCGATAAAGTACTTCAACTTTGAAAGCATAAAAACATTTCTAGCAACAGTTTTACATACAGCATTTATGTGTGATTGCCACTTCATCTGGTCATCAACAATTACACCAAGTAATCGGTGTTCCGTGACCTGATTAACGATGTCATTATGGATAGTCAGGCTGAGTGTAAGTGGCTTGAGCTGGTGCTTCTGACGGGTTGCTATCGTCATGCATTCCGTTTTGGAAGGATTTAAAATCATTTCATTGTTTGCGCACCAAGTGGAAATTTCGCTCAAACCCTGCTGCAAACGGCCATTTAAAGAATCAATACTCTTGTCCGGGGTGTGAATTGTGGCGTCATCAGCGAATAAATCACATGAAATTTTGTCGCTAGTCAAATGTAGCGGTAGGTCATTTATAAAGAGGCAAAACAGAAGAGGCCCTAGGACTGAACCCTGGGGAACTCCCCGTGTTACTAATCCGCTTGAGGAGTATGATCCATTGACCATGACGCGCTGCTGTCTGTCGCTAAGATATGAGGCAAAAAGTGGAGTTGTGCCATGGTGGTAAAGAGAGTTCTGGCTGTAGTTAATTGAGGAAGAAATGCATTTATTGCCAAACGAACTACCGAAGTACACATTTAGCTTGGAAAGTAGAAGTTTATGGTCCACAAGATCAAAGGCTTTTCGTAAGTCAATAAATACAGCGCCGGTAAATTCGCCCTGATTTATTGAGCGTAGCCACACATCAGTTAGACGTGCTAGGGCCGTGTGACAGCTGTGCTTTGGTCTGAATCCCGACTGAAGGGGGTGGATTAATGTATGATTTTCTAAATATTCCAAGAGATGTTTATGGATATGCCGTTCAAGTGGTTTACTAAGGATGGACAATAGTGAGATGGGGCGATAGTTATTAACATCAGTCATATCTCTTGTTTTCGGGAGGGGTATAACCTTGGCTTTTTTAAGTTCTTTTGGGAAAATATTCGTTTGAATGCACAAATTATAAATATAGGTTATTGTTTCAATAACATAAGGAATAGCTAATTTAAGTATTTTGGGGCTGATTTCATCTGGCCTGGACGATTTCTTATTCTTCATTGAACTAATTGTCCTACCGACTTCGTGCACTGCCAGTGGTGGAATCACGAAAGGATCAGATCCTGCAGTTCGCGTTCTACAAAAGTCAACTAGTCTGTCTGAGCAAGAGTAGGGCTGAGAACTTGCTTCTGAAGGGACAAGAGACTCGGCAACTGAGAGGAAATGGTCGTTAAACATGTCTGCAGTCAGATCAGAAGGGATTAAAGGAGATTTATTACACTTGCCTCCAGTCACTACGGCCATAGCGCGCCAGAGCGTGGACATGTCTTTGTCTTGTTTAATCAAGAGATCAATGAAAGATTTTTTAGCCTGTCGCACAAGAGATTTTACGCGATTGCGCTCACGCTTAAATTCAGTGAAGCAGAGAGAGAGAGAGAGAGAGAGAGAGAGAGAGAGAGAGAGAGAGAGAGAGAGAGAGAGAGAGAGAGAGAGAGAGAGAGAGAGAGAGAGAGAGAGAGAGAGAGAGAGAGAGAGAGAGAGAGAGAGAGAGAGAGAGAGAGAGATGATGATGATGAAACTTTATTTATCAACGGTAAAAAGTTTTGCAGAAACAAATCGTCATTTTACAAACTTGCCGTTGCTAACATCTACAACATAAAATAGATTAAAAGATAATAATAATAATAAAGAATTATATTTACACATATTATTTCATGCAACAATAAAATTTTAAAAAAAATGACACAAAATAATAATAACACGTAACATTCATCTTATACCACACACACACACACACACACACACACACACACACACACACACACACACACACACACACACACACACACACACACACACACACAAACAATATAAATAAATGCATAATTATATTACATGAAAGCATTAACCATCAGGGTTTGTTTAAATGCCCAGTGTTGTTATGTTTGGCTCATCAGGTAATCGAAAAGTTTCGTTTTAAAGATTCCAAGTGAGGCTATAGTCTTCAAATGTGCAGGAATAGTGTTCCATACAAACGGTCCAGAAAAGGATAAACTAGTTTTAAAGAGGTCAATTCTAGGCAGAGGTAGGGGTAAAGTATTGTTCCTTGAGGACCGTTCGCGTTCTTGTTGTGGCACAAATTTGGTGGTTAGATACTGCGGTGTCAAGTTATTTAATATCTTGTGCATGAGGATGCATTTGTTGAAATTAAGTTGTTGACGCAGGCCGAGAATGTTTAGATGTCTAAATTTGTCTATGGTAGGAATGGGCCGCGTATCTATCATTTTGACAGCTCTTTTATATATAGAGTTTAACCTGTTCATGTAAACATCACTACATCCGTCCCACACTGTGGAGACATAATCAACGTGAGACTTGATATGGGCATGAAAAAACCCACCAGTTTACGAGTATGTGTATCCGTTACTTGTCTAAGCTGGGACAACAGGAAAGTGTTTTTAGCAATGGTTTTACAAACTGTATTTATATGCGTCTCCCAACATAATTGTTCGTCAACGTGTATTCCCAAGAATTTACGCTCTGTGACTTGTTCTGTCGGTTTAGCGTTCAGTTGTACATGTAACGGCTGTGGTCGGCGTTGGTGTTTTTGTCGTGTAGTGATTAAAATACTCTTTGTTTTTCCTGGATGAAGAACCATATGATTCTCTCTACACCAGTCGGAAACCTCGCTGAGACTACTTTGTAAACTAATGTTAATGTCAGCTGTTTTTTTTACCCGAAACATGGAGGCTCGTATCGTCCGCAAACAGGTTGCAATTAACATCAGTGTTAGTAATATGCAAAGGCAAATCATTAATGAATATTATAAATAGAAGAAGTCCTAAGATCGACACCTGGGGACACCGTAGTTAACTTGTCATTGTTTAGAGTATTTTCCATGGGTATATACCTTTTGTTTTCTGTCTTTTAGGTATGATCTAAAAAAATGCTATGGCACTTTCACTTATATGGTATGCTGCTAGCTTCTTTAAGAGAATGTCATGGTCGACAAGATCAAATGCTTTTTGTAGGTCTAAGAAAACAGCTCCAGACATCAGGTTTTTATTTATTGATTCCAGCCAGCTGTCTACAATGTGTGCCAGTGCTGACTGACATGAGTGTTTCGGTCTAAAGCCGGACTGATGAATATTTATGAAATTGCCCTTTTCTAGAAAATCGAGGAGGTGTTTTTGTATGTGTTTTTCAAGGGGCTTTGACAGGGCCGACAAAAGTGAGATAGGACGGTAGTTATTGACATCTTCAAGATCTTTTGATTTAGGGATTGGAATTACCTTGGCCTCTTTGAAAATAGTTGGAAACGTGCTGTGTTTTATACAGAGGTTAAAGATATAAGTGAGTGCCTCTACCGTATATGGTAGTGACATTTTCAGAATTTTGTTGTCTATACCATCCATCCCGGTGGACTTTTTGTTCGGCATGCTAGAGATGAATTTTCCCACTTCAGCGACGGTAATATCAGGAATGATGAATGTCTGCAGTATATTTTTGGCCTCACAGTATTTTTCCAGTACACTAGGAACTTGGTACTCTGCGTTACTACTTGCAGCTGACTGAGCAAGTGTTTCAGCTGTCGATAGGAAGTGGTTATTTAATATATCAGCTGACAAATGGGATGGTATTTCAGGGGCTGATTTACCCTTTGTTATAACGTTCAGGGCTTTCCACACCTATGTTGTATCTTTTTTTTTTTTGTCCCTGATCATTTCCTGGAAGAACAGTTTTTTTGACGCTCTCACTAAGTATTTAACACGATTTCGCTGTTTCTTATATTCATCAAACTGTTTTTCTTTCTTAAGTTTGTCTCTAAAGGACATGGCCTGTTTGACATCTACTGTTAACCAGGGTGGCAGGGTAGAGTGCTTAACTCGTTTTTCTCGTATGGGCGCATGCTTATTTAGGACTCCAAGGAATAGATCCATCCAGTACGACAGGGCACTGTCAGGAGAAGTGTGGTTATACACGTCCCTGAAAGGAGTATTGCGCAAATCCCGTCGAAAGTCGCCGTTATTAAATGTTTTGAAAGAACGATATTTAATTGTTATATGTCTCTTTTTGTTCTCTTTGTCTAGTTTCATGGAGACTGTGCAACATACTGGGTTATGGTCACTGACAGCTAAGGAGGGAACATGTACATTTGATATTTTATCATCATTTGTCACATAAATATGACCAATCAGGGTTGAAGATGTACATGTGGTTCTAGTGGGGGTTTTAATTAACTGTTCTAAACCGAATAGTGCTGTTGTTGACGCCCATGCAGCATTGGACCCTTTAGATTTAGAAAGATCAATATTAAAATCGCCCAAAAGAAAAACGTCAGTTTTATTTTGATTTACGCTATCCATCATTGCTACGAAGTCATCATACCAGTCCCAGCTGGCTGCGGGATTTCTATAAATAAAGCCAATAAGGACGGGGGGGGGTGATTTAGATGTCTTCACTTCTACCCACAAGCTTTCCACTTGAGCTGACTCTAAGTCTTGTCGCCGTTTGACGTTACCAAGTATTGAATTATGTATATATACAGCTAGTCCAGTGTGTTGTGGGCTTGAGGCATCTCTGCGGAGTACTGAGAAATTTGGAACAGAAATGGAGTTATCCCTTATTGAACTTTTAAGCCTCGACTCGGACACACCAAAAATATGAAAATGTAAGGGCGTGTTTAGGAACACAGATAAATCGGGCACCTTGTTAACTAGATGGTATATGTTAAGATGGCCAATTCTCAGTTCGTCTGTTCGTTTCGGAACAGTATTTAGATTACGATTTTGCATGTCGGTAAAAACGCAAATGTAGCGAAAGATATAATACAAAATTAATATGGTCACACAAAAAAATCCAAAAAAATAAAAAATAAAAATCAACTAATATCAATATCTATAGAATGCTTTAAATAAGCTCAATAAAAAATACACGGCAAAGAAACACAATGTTTATCACGCGCTTAGTCTAAGTTCAGCAGAATGTTTACGGTTTTCTTGCTTGGTTATCTCAACAAAAATAACAAAGTCAGCAACTATAAAAGAAAACAAATGAAAAATGACTTGTCAAGGAACTATGCACGTTCACCTGCGACAAAGTTCATAATACATAAAGCTAATTTGACGACTTAAAAATAAAAAGAAAGAAAAACAAACAAATTTAAAGTCTAAGAAAATGGTACAACTATAATAATTTTGGGGGTGTAGGGGGCTCTGGATAGAGGTAGGACTTTTGCTGTTCGGCAGCTGCGTCCTACATAGGACGGACGGGCATCACTGGTCCTCATCCATCTCCTTAATCTCTCACGTGCTGGCTCCAAGCACCACACCCTGGCAAACCACCTCAGCTGGTGGGCTAAACCACGTGACGGGGTGGTGTTCACATTGCACCACTAGGCGGATGAGCTGTTTCTGACAGCCAACGGCTAGAGGATGGAGGAGATCAGGTTGGATCCAACGGCCAAATGTGGGGGAGTAAACCCTTCAAATCAGGAGTGGAGCCCCGAAGGCAGACAGCTGCCTGTATTCACGCACTGTTCTGGCAGCTCCTGCAGCAAAACTGGTGCCAAACGTACTGCTTTGCATTCCTTTGGATACATCAGCGAGGCCGAGAGGGGGATCTTGACGATTGGGCATCCCAGGATCTCCATACACTTCGCCCAGGCTTGCGCCCTAGAGAGGTCACTCCAGTGACTGACCCAGCAAGCGCATATACTCCATTGTCTTCCGAGACAGGATGCCAAACATAATAATTTTAAAAATCGCTAAGTGAAAAAAGTATATTTAAATCGGGAAATGATAATAGCAGATTGGAAATTACTGTCAATAATTGGTCCACAAAACGCGCACAGTGGGACTTTATCAAATGTCGAAATGGCTATCACCTACGGACGCGTGTCCTAATTTCCGGCGCGTGGAGAGAGAGAGAGAGAGAGAGAGAGAGAGAGAGAGAGAGAGAGAGAGAGAGAGAGAGAGAGAGAGAGAGAGAGAGAGAGAGAGAGAGAGAGAGAGAGAGAGAGAGAGAGAGAGAGAGAGAGAGAGAGAGAGAGAGAGAGAGAGGAGAGAGAGAGAGAGAGAGAGAGAGAGAGAGAGAGAGAGAGAGAGAGAGAGAGAGAGAGAGAGAGAGAGAGAGAGAGGGTCATACCTACTGTATTGCATCGAGGTTTGCGTGGTGACAGAGTTGTTGCTTTTACGTCACCGTCACTGTCTGATTTTCTCAAAATCGAGGTTTTTTACTCTTTACTTTTTTTTTTCTGCGTAGATTTAAATTTTACTGAATAAGTCCCAAAGTTACTAAGCTGGCTAACGAACTCATCCAATAATTATCTCTATTTAATCAAGCTACATCCAAAATTTCAAGTGAATATGACAAACAGTACAGACTCTAATGTGGCACAACCGACTTTCTATAAATTGTCTTGGGACCATTTAATGAGACAATTTTAATATGCTCTTAGGCTGTCCCAGAGACCCCTTGAACAAAACACTTCCGCAGACACACACACACACACACACACACACACACACACACACACACACACACACACACACACACATACACACACACACACACGCGCGCGCACGCGCGCACACACACACACACACACACACACACACACACACACACACACACACACACACACACACACACACACACACACACACACACACACACACACGGATCTTCGCGCGAAAAGTACGTTAAGCAGCGAGGTTAGCATAACTAGGCATGACGTTTTATCTGGTTACTTTATTTGTCAGATTGTTATATCTGCCCGCCTATCTCGTCATGGGCATGCTGTTGAATTCGCCCCACCGCGACCCATCCTAAAAAGTCTCTTCTATAAAAAGAAGAGACTTTTGTTTAAAAAAGCACTACAGATAGCCAAAGGGTGAATGAATATGTTCATATAAGTTTGCTCAATTTTAACCTTTTAAAATATCTCTATGAGTTTGTTTATAATTTATATGGTAATCCCACGTGTATTTTTCTGGTTTAAAAAAAAAAGTTTCTTCAGCTACACAAGCAGGACGCGAAAGCCGACTCGATCACCTCCAATCTCTAAATCAACAGCTACATGTTAGGTACCAAGCTAATCTGGAACTACTTCTCACCATCAAGGCAGATTACATTTTATGTTATTAGCTTGGTGCCCACGGAGACGCCAAACTAATCTCGTACTATCCGTTAACTAAATCAAAAAGCTCAACCGACCGCCAAAGCGTTAAGCAATCTGTTCACATGCGATTGCGCACTCCGCTCGGTTCAACTTTTATATCAAACAGCAGGTTCAGGGTAGGCTCTGATGTTCGAGAGCGGTCAGGTAGCGATGAAACTCCATTTGTCATTTCCTGTACTGTACAGGTAAATTACACTGTGCAGCTGCCGGTGCGCTTGGTGACACCAGCTTTGCCTCGATCCACTCCATTGTGGGCATCAGTCCCTTTACTGCCGAGAACAAAATAAACATGATCCAGCTGTACGAGACATAGAACCTCATGGGCCCCCGCGACTGCGGGGCTCATGAGGATCTATGTCTCTTGCTGAGACCAATTATTTTCTGTATTTCTTGGACGGTGTTGGCTTTTGGTCGTTGAATGAACCAAGATTTGAGCAACAAAAATGTACCACATTTACACAAAATGGCAGGATTGTGTGTGAAATCCTTGCGTTGTCGTGTTCGTGGGGATACTTTAGTTCGTTAATTCAACTACAAAGAAGCCAAACCATCCAAGAGACACGGACACAACATAGGGCGTGCAAGAGGTATAAATCCACATGATCTCTATGTGTTTTGATATTTAACTCTTACGCTGTAGAGTCGTATGGACCAAAGTCACAGGCCAGCACACATTCTCTATTAGTAGTGGTGTGTGCGTGTGTGCACACGCGTGCGTGAGTGCGAGTACGAGTCCATAAGCGTAGTTTTTTTTTTTTTTTTTTTTTTTTGAATGGTGACTTTATAGATTGTTTATAGAGTGCGTTGTATTTTTTTTTTTTTTTGTATATTGCGTTTTTGTAATTAGTTATTTTTGTACAATTAGCTTTTGTTAAGCGTCTAGAGCTCTAATCCGAGGTTGGGCGCTATATAAGTATTTATTATTATTATTATTATTATTATTACTTAATGAACATAGGCTGTTGTGAGTTGGGTTGGGTGATTTGTTACTAGCAGTCCTGGCTTAAACTTTTGTTTTACAGTATTCGTCTTTATCTCTGTGTATCAGACAACATGCTGTGTACAATAGCTGGTGGCCCACACGTGAGCGCATGGGACAAATCAACGACGTCCATAGACTTGCCATGTTGGTACTACGTAACTGATTTCACCTCTGGACAGTGTAGAATCGTTGTTAAGGTAACTTTTCATTTTCGCTTTACTTATTTACCCACCCACGTACAAGTTAATTATTTACATGACAGTGACCCTTTGGACTGATACCATAAGTCTATTACTATAAGTACGCAACGCGTATGGCAAAACTAGACGGTGTAGTGTCGCGGGAGACACTTGTTTGAACAATTGTTTTCGAAGTGTCTGTTTTAAGACAGGACGGAGAGAGCACATACTGACATAGGTAGACCCATTGACGAAAGATATGGACAAGTCAGAAACAAAGAAAGTTTTTACGTAATAAAATGTTCTTCTTATTAAGTATTGGCAATTTGACGTCATGCAGTGTTCCGCACATGTTTTTGTAAGGATGTACATTTTTTGTACAACACAGGATTTTGTGGTTTATGTTTGGGTGGGTGGCGGGGGGCGGGGGGGGGGGGGGGGGGTGGAATGACTTTTTGAGTTGACGAAAGGGAAGGGTACGATCTTTCCCCAGCAATCTGTACAAACTAACAAAGTAAAGAAGATTCCCGCTAAATGCCGGTCTCATCGTTACCTTCTCTGTACAGTTGACACGTTGTCTCTCTGCGTCTTCGTCTTCGATCTTTTCAGAAAAAAAAACCAAGTAGCATTGAATGACCGCATTTGACGCCATATTGCATACTACCTGATTTTATCATCATGTTTAACTTGGTGTCGAGAATTTCCTCACAACCTTCCCATGTTCGTTGAAGTCTGTGTACTTATGTTTACGTCACTACAGAACGTTCAAGCGAGTTCGATCGAACATCACACGTCGACTAATGTTATTACATGCACTACATGCGCTCCACGTTTGTTGCATACTTTAAAAATTCATTCAGCCCGACGGCAGTATTTCCCAAATTTTGGAGGCGTCATCTAACGACTATGCACCAGTTGCAGGAGATGGGTCGACCATGATAATTCAAGGGGAGTGCCAGATTAGCTTGGCGCCCACAGGCGCCAAGCTAATTTGGCACTACCCTTGAATTATCAGGGTCGACCCATCTCCTGCTGTAGTGCGTCAGGGCTGAATGGGTTAATAATAATAGTCGCGTGCTGACACCGACGAAAGCGTTCGGCGGCAAAGGAGTAACCCCGCGTCCTTTCCGCCGAGATGTATGCGGTATGGTCAGTAGCAGCCAAGGAGTTAATAAATGAAATTTCCAAAAATTTTCAGGCTGTGTCAAAATCATTTTTTTATTTCTGACACTTTGGAAACGTTCAATCCGTATAACTAAGAATGAACAAGAATAGAAGAAGACAAACGTGCTATGAATTTTGTAGTACAGCACTAATGGATCTTTCGGGATGATGAATGTTACTGCATTGACTTACTTCCGTACGCAGACCATCAACGCGCAATATAATTTATGCGTACTGCCGTGTGAAGGCAACATGTAGTAAATTCATCTTTTGTAAAAAGCGAGTGTTGCATTGTCATGCAATGAAAATCATGCTTCCCCCCCCCCCCCCACACGCACACACACACACACACACACACACACACACAAAACTTTACCATGTTTTATCTTCATGCCCAATGCGCAAAAGGCCATCGAGCCGACGACCGCCGACGACCCGCTTCGTGCGCGGGCCAACGGCGGCCGACGTCGGCCCGATGGCCTTTGCGCGCTGGGTGGGCAGAGTACGTCTTATAATGTATTATTCAAAAAACATTTACGGGACTTTACTTATTCTTTCGTGTCATTTATTTCACATACCTTGAAAGTAGATAGGATTTATGAACCTAATTCATTTGCATGTATGTACGCGACTTTGAGCCTATGTATACTGAGGAGAAAAACAAATGCGACGTTTATGTAATCATCGGAAACACTTAATGAGTTAATGATTCCAAAATTGTCGCATTGCCTTTGCTCGTCAGTATATTATGGTTGGCTGTTTGTTTTACGCCTGTTTATTCTCTTCTTTTTTTAAAAAAATTCAAAGGCACTGAACGAATTTGAGAAGGACGGCTCGCTCTTTGTCAGCGCCGTGTTGGTGGAGTTTTCTGCGGTCAGAAAGGACGCTTCCGCCAATGTCGTGACTTCGCCTGGTCCTTCATTCAAAATCTCACGGAGCATCATAGAACAGGTGTATTAACACTCCTTATACGCATTTATCGTCGAGCCGTCTACAGTTACAGTTGTTCAGTACGAAATGTAAACACTCTAGATTTTACAGTTGGCACCAGACAACTGTAACAGGCGATGAATCGAGGATAAAGTTAAATCTACACAACAACAAAAATAAAATAAAATAAATCATAATTGTAGATCGAACACCTCATAGAGTTGGAAGACACGGAGTACAGTTGTTTAAATAATAATAATAATGTGGTTTTGTGGCTAATGAGTAATAGAATCTGATCGAAAGTTTGATTTTCTTTCTAATATTTGTAATAATGTATTATGCTTCATATGATCATCTGTGTGTGTGTGTGTGTGTGTGTGTGTGCGTTCATTGTGTGCACGTGTGTGTGTGTGTGTGTGTGTGTGTGTGTGTGCGCGCGCGTGTCTGTGTGTGTGTGCGCGCGTGTGTGTGCGTGTGTGTGTGTGTGTGTGTGTGTGTGTGTGTGTGTGTGTGCGTGCGTGCGTGCATGCGTGCGTGCGTGCGTGCGTGCGTGCGTGCGCAGGCTAGGAGAAGTAACCCGTGGTCTGGCTTGGAGACAAACACCATAGAGGGAGTTGAAATCCGGAAGATGTGGGATGCCCAAAACGGGTTCGCCATTTTGGATTTTCCGTCGTGTGGTGCCCGGATCACGTTCCGACCGCATGTGCCTCATGTGGGTCAGCATCCTCAGGTGATGTGCCTTTTGATCCCAAGTAGATGCTTTATGAGCAAAGAGTAATCGGACTTACGTAAGCCCGAGCATCTGTCACTTACTTCGCGTTATTCCCAGAATTCACACGTCTGTATAAATTCCGCACCACCATCTACAGCCGAATTCAGCCGGAGATCTTTCACTCCCTTGATATTTATGTCCAAAAGGTATGACATGAATTCGACATCACGCCAGTTCACGCAAACGCAAATAACATCGCTTGCTTCACGGCTCCCCGGTATCGCAATAAACTGTTGTAGATCTGTGTACCCCATGTTGATTTGAATCAGACTAATAAACATGTACTGCATGTCTTTTAAGTAATGTAAATACATAATTTATTCAAGAAATGTTCTAGAGTTAAGCACACTTCGATATTTATTTTTTTTTTATTTTTTTTTTTTGTCTTCTGTCTACACTCTCGCAAAATGCTTTGAAATGTGTAACAATGCGAAAACGCTACTTTCATATTTCCGTCTTGTTAATATTTTAATTTTGATCATATTCACAATGTATTCGGTATCTCTACCAACGCAGCCCTTTTCTCCTTTAAAATTACCGGTCACTGTCTTCGCCAACTCTTCTGTCCGATTTTAGCTTTTGAATATATACTGACAAGCAAAAGAAATGCAACATTTTTTAATCATCGGAAACACCGATGATCTCCGACTCCAAACGTAAACACCTTCAAAACAAAATCCTAGAATCCACTTCTTCCAAAACCCTCTACGCTACCATGAACACACTCATAGACACTTCTAAAGACTTTCCTCTTCCCAACACACACAGCAAAGAAGAACTTCCGTCCGCTTTTTCCTCCTATTTCTCCGACAAAATCCAAACTCTGCGCAACACACTCGACACTCTGCCTTCTCCGCCTTGCCTTCCTGACCCCCCCCCCCCTTTTCCGGCACTCCCCTCTCGTCCTTCCGCCCCGTCTCTCAGGATGAAGTCCTCAATACCATAAAGTCCATGACTTTCAAAACATGCGAACTAGACCCCCTCCCAGCTTCTCTCTACCGGGACGGCCTCCCAAAACTTTTGCCCGTCATTACCGACATCATCAACACATCTCTAGAGAATGGCTCCGTCCCCGATATCTTCAAGTCCGCCATCGTCCGTCCTCTCCTAAAAAAACACAACCTCGACCCAAACGAACTCAAGAACTACCGCCCAGTCTCCAACCTCTCTTTCCTGTCCAAGCTTCTTGAGAAGGTTGTCCTCAACCAACTCAACCTCCACCTCGCCGACAACAACCTCCTCAGTCCCTTCCAGTCTGCCTATCGCAAACATCACAGCACTGAAACAGCCCTTCTACATATCCTAAACGACCTGCTTCTCTCCACTGACTCGGGCAACATCTCCCTTCTTACGCTACTCGATCTCTCTGCCGCCTTCGACACCATAGACCACTCTATCCTCCTCCACCGCCTTCACCACTCCTTTGGCATCACTGACTCTGCCCACTCCTGGTTTCTCTCCTACCTCTCCGACAGACAGCAGTCCGTCACCATCGACGGCGTCTCCTCCAACCCAGTCAGGCTCTCCTGCGGTGTTCCACGGGGGTCCGTCCTGGGCCCGGTCCTTTTCACACTCTACACCTCTCCCCTGTCCATCATCATCCAGTCTCACCACATAAACCACCACCTCTACGCTGACGACTCACAACTACTAGACAAAGACAAACTCGACAACACTCAGACACTACTGACTCGCACGGCTGACTGCTATGAAGACGTGAAAAACTGGATGACAGCAAACAAGCTCAAACTGAACGACGACAAAACGGAGGCCATGCTAGTAGGCACTCGCCAGAAACTTTCCCAGCTCCCTCCCTCTCTCCACCTTCAACTCGACAGCACCCCCATCTCCCTCTCTGACTCGGTCAAGAACCTTGGCGTTATCCTCGATTCCTCTCTTTCCATGACCAGCTTCGTCTCCGCCACGGCCCAGGCATGTTATTTCCACCTCCGCCGCCTCAGTCATATCAGAAAATACCTCACTACCAAAGCTGCCACCAAACTTGCTGTCCCTCTCATCTTATCTCGCATCGACTACTGCACCTCTCTCCTTTCCGGCCTTCCTCACTCCACCACTCTCACTCTCCAGCGCGTCCAGAACAATGCTGCCCGCCTCGTCCTCAGAAAGAAAAAATCCGACCACATCACTCCCCTGCTCAAGCTCCTTCGCTGGTTCCCCATCCCCCAACGCATCCAATACAAGATTCTGTCTCTCTGCTACAAATCTCTGAACAACTACGCTCCTACCTATCTCTCCAACTTACTTCACCCCTACACTCCTTCCCGCTCCCTCCGCTCCGCCTCCGACCCTTTCCGCCTCCTCATCCCCCGCACCAAACTCAGCACTTTCGGCCCCGCTCCTTTTCAGTATACGGTCCAACCACCTGGAACACTCTCCCACTCTCTCTCCGTCAGAAACACTCATTCTCCTCCTTCCAGTCCGCCCTCAAAACTCACCTCTTTCAACAGTTCTAGCACTACATCACCACACTCCCCACCCCAAGCTGAACATCGTAATGTATTTTCACTATTTGTGGTACGTGAGTCATTGTCTAAAGCGTGCGCATGCGTGTGCGAGCTGTGAGTGCGCGCTTAGAGTTATAATTATTATAAGATAAGCGCATTATAAATACCGTAATTATTATTATTATTATTATTCCAAAATTGTCGCATTTCTTTTGCTCGACAGTATACCTGTATTTTACCGGTTACGTGAACGCTGTATTATGACATTCTTCAAACCCGAAGTTGATTTGTTGCGGCACGTCTCAGATGATCTGAACCCCTTGTGTATGCAGCCGCCGGCTTTCATAGCGCAGGGGGAGAAAACCAAAGTTATGGCAAGAGTTCCGTGATCCTGACTCGGAGCGTCAATATTGACGCTTGGAGTCAGAGGCACAAAACTCTTGTCGTAATTTCGGTTTCCTCCCCATTCCCACAAGGCAGTTAACTGGTATCATTGCCACAATGTACCTGAACAGGTTCAGCTCCCCGGAATGACGATCAGCGCGCCGAAGAATGCAAGCTTCAGTGCCCAGAACACCAATTACATGTGCCAGGTGCCTGATAGCGACGCCAAGAAGCAGAAGACTCTGCATATTCTGAATAAACACACCAAATTCGCGAATCGGGACACAGCTACGATTCACCTCATCCTGAGCACCCATGGAAAAATACAAGGGTAAGATTATTCGTTCTACTACTACTACTACTAAAAATAATAATACCAGTTATTATATAGGCGCTTTACATAAATACATAACTCTGTGAACCGGCTCAAAGAGATCCGCGAACTGAACCGAAGACGCACGCTCGGGTGAAACACACGCATTTACTGTGAAGACACACACATCACATTGTACGTGGTGCGAAGGGTCAGCTCAGGTACTAAGGTTTCGGAAATTTTAATCGCTAGTACGTGTACATTACTAGCTGAACAGCACCCAAGACGCGACAAAACACAACAGAAAGAAATATGTTTAGTAAAGAAACCCGGTGATTTAAAAAGAAAAGAGATAAAAAGCTTCGGTAGAATAGGCACAGAACTGTGTACTGAATTTTCGGGTGAGGACCCATTTCCAAGGTGAAAGACAAACAAAATGGACTGTGGTCTGATTGTCTTTGTGAAGTAAGAGTACTGAAGTCTAAAGAAATGCGACTTGTTTGGAATCATCGGGAAAAATAAAGTGTTTCAGATCATGTCGCATTTCTTTTACTCGTCAGCAAACTTGAAAAACGTTTTATGTTTTCCTTTAAAAACGTGTTTATTTCTTTTGTAGTCTTTCTTTCAATGGGCTTTTGTGTTGAATCTGTCACAGCGATGGTAATTGCGCGGCGCTTGAAAGCATCATGACGAACTGTTCGAGTCGCCAGCAGTTCGCTACAGAGTATTGTGGACCCATCCTCACTGATCTGAACATCCGGAAGTGTATCCTGGTAAGCGTATTTGTCGTCAATTATAAAAGGATTTACAATAGACAAAAAAAGACTAATAGCCGGCCTTATGAGGATATAAGCAATTTGCGAACATCCACTTTGAATCTATGTCCCTAGCACGGCTGAGGCTCCGGCGTGGGTTTCAATGATTGAAAGGACCAGCAACAGACGGGAAGGGCCAATCGTTCGTAATATTTCCAGTGGATATCTTATGTCCTACAATAAAGTTGCCAGGGGGACTAAATTACCTTTATTTCATATTTTGGAGGCATTATATATATATATATATATATATATATATATATATATATATATATATATATATATATATATATATATATATATATATATATATATATATATATATATATATATATATATATATATATATATATATATATATATATATATATATATATATATATCCCATAGTAGTTTGTCGCAACGGCAAGTTTGAAAATTGGTCTTGTAACCAAATACTTCTACCGTTGTAAAATAAAAGTTCATTGTCATTCATTGTCATTGTGTGCCGCATGTACTACGATGACAGTGTGTGTCACGACCCCACTTCCAGGGCGCGAACTATGAGTGCTGCCACTCGAGATACACCCAACCCACAATTACACAATCCTAACACAAACACCAGAGGAACAATGACGACGACATTACATGTAACCCTAACAATCAACCAACTATTCTCACTCAATCCTAACCACGCACTCACGCATCACATTCACACTCACACACGTCCAAACTCCCCACCCCGAATATCCGTTACACAATGCAAAATAACAAAATATATAATAAACTAAATGTCCCTAAAATACAAAAGGTTGAGAAAACTAATATATAACCAAATATCTCTAATAAAATACGAAAATAGATTTAATTAAACTAGTATATAATAACGACTATCCTTAATAATACAAACGAAAACTCAAATTGAAGAGCTTAAATCAACAGCCACTGGACCCCGCTGGAAGCATAAGCGTCAAGCGCTAACGCCAACAGACCTACTCCTTTGCTTCCACGGAGAGTCCCTTACAGCACATGGCTCCTTAAGTAACAGTATCTCAAACAGTACAATATCAACTATGCGATGAACCAAATATGCGTACTAAAACACAAGTGAAGATTGAGAAAAATGAATATAATCCGTAAGCTACTGATTCTCCCCAGCGGGATCACGAACGACAAGTTCGAATCAAACTAAAGCTTGCGCAAACTAGACACTCACAGCACAAGGCTCCTTTAACTAATACAAATGGAGCAAATGCCCTTAGCTTAACATGACTGAAAGTTGAATGAACTCAATATAGTTCACGTCATTGGACCTTCTCGCCGGAAGCACAACCGTTAGGCTCAGCTCAGTTCGACGCTCTTGCTTCCGCGATAAGGACTTCCGTAACACAGGCTGCTTTTACATAATACAATCTCTCAAAAACTTTCCGTTACTGTGACAAAGCTCCTCTCACATTACTGTCACTACGAGGAGACGAAATAAATCTCACAATGTTCTTTACAAGATTATACGCAAACAAAACTTTGCTTAAACAGGTTAGAAATAATTAAACAAGACGACCCGACTGAACACGAGGCGTGCCGCGACACTCGCAAAGGCACCCAGGTTCGGCGTCGTAGCCCCACAAGGCAGAGTGACACAGCTAACTCCACTCTCAGTACCACCATTGGATTAGAATAGGAACCAGATTTGGATGCACTAAAACACAGGTGCAAAAATACACATAAATAACAAAAGAAACAAGATAATCCCATCACCCTTCCCGCGACTTTAACTGCCGTCTTTTACGACCCTTCACCTCTCCCCCGCAACAATAAATTCAAACTCGACAGAATACATATTTACACGTCACCAGATGACTCACTTCCGATATTTACACTCCTACGCTAAATAGTGAAATGGCCTTAGTCACCTGCTCGGCGTTAAACCCCAATAACTAATTCGACGCCCACTACTACCAAATACAACAGATGGCATTCCCTTCTACGTTCTATACTTACACTTGCCCCCACTACACACTAATCAAAATAATAATAACAGAACAAGCAAACAAAACCAACCTCCCCCGAGCAAATGGCCACTAAAGAAATGTTGCGTGTACTTACTGCCATCCGTGAAGACGCCCCAGCTAGGACGAAGACAAACAAGGACAAGACAAGCCAGGGGTAATAGTCGTCGCAGCTCTCTCTTCTTTCTCTCATAATAATAATAATAATAATAATAATAATAATAATAATAATAATAATAATAATAATAATACCGTTATTATATAGGCGCTTTTTCTCAATTTTTGGGCTAATAGACTTAAAGCGCCATGAACTGAAACCCAACACGCACACTCACGTAACAGACACGGATTTATGCCATTTAAGACAAACACAATGCAAGACAGACGAAGGGCCAGTTCAGCTACTGCAGTTACAGAGATTTTTGATTGCTTGTATTTGAAAATTGTAAAGTGCCCTGAAACCAGTACCAAAGTGTGTGTGTGTGTGTGGGGGGGGGGGGGTAGGGGGCGGATGGGGGGGAGGGGTGGAAGAACCGGAGTACCCGGAGAAAGAACCCCCGACGGTCCGCCCGAATTATCGGTGACACTTACCATAGGAGAAAAGTCCGACGCCGAAACCCGTTTTCGAACCTCGCACCATTGGCATTGGTGGCAGGCGCCTTAACCACTGTGCCACGGACAGCCTTCCTCGGACACCGGCTCTGGGACGACCAGAAACCGTATCGCAGGGCCGATACACAAGACCGACACAGCTGCTTGTGGCCTTCAGCAAACGGCGAACCACGCCTGAAAGACTACCCTCGGAGACTGTTCGTAAAACGACTGACTCGTTCGCGATTGGAAAAGCGACTGACTAGTAATTTCGTTATCGTACGTATTGCAAAAAGCGCTCAGTAAATCGAGCGGTGAAAATTCAGGTGAAACAAGCACCACCCGATAGCGTTTAGACTGAGCGATCACGTGTGTTACGCCGATCTCCAAACTCTCGCACGGCAGCAAATACTCGTGTACAGGCCAAATACTAGACACCTATGCTATCGCTACCCGGTGACTAACTAAACCCTGTCACCCATCTAAACTTACTCCCCTACAAAATTAGACGAAAACAACCCGTGTCGTGACACACACGCGCGCGCGCACACACACACACACACACACACACACACACACCCCACACACACACACACACACACACACACACACACACACACATATATATATATATATATACATATAGTTATTCGATTTTTTTTCTTTCTTCTTTTTTAGTTATGGTTATCTCTTGTCTTTCATGCAGTTATATTTCTTTATTTTGTACAGTTATTTCTTTTACATTTACTTTTTCTGCCATTCAATACTTTTTTGTCTCTCGCTCTTTTTCTCCTTATCAGGCGTCTTGTAAGTAAACAAAAGTTGCCTGGCCGATGTCGACCGCAGTGAGCCCGTGCACAAATGTGGATTACACTAGCTAACACGACTGTGGATTACACTAACACGACTGTTGCCATGACGCTAACACGACTGTGCGCGTACCCATTGCGGCCAACGTCGGCCCGAGGGTCCTTTGCCTAATAGGTTTATATGTGTTAGTCTGTGATATTGATCCCTCCGTCAATCTCCCTCTTCAGTTGTTTCGTCCATCCAGTGCTTACATAAATATGCATGCTTAGAGCCTGCTTTTTAGGGAATTTGCGAAACATCAATGGAATTATTATTATTATTATTATTATTATTATTATTATTATTATTATTATTATTATTATTATTATTATTATTATTATTATTATTATTATTATGCTGACGATTAAACGAAATTCGACATTTTTGGATCACTGGAAACACTAAAGTGTTTTCGATGGTTTCTTTTGCTATTCAGTATATTATGACTATTTTTATTATAATGTAATTTTAGACTTTAAGGTTGTACCGTACACCGTAGGATTCACAATCGCAGGCCAGCACCTATAGACACGTTAAAGCCAAAATTACAAAACAATACACGTACACGCGCCCGTAATGTCCAAAATCACAGACGAGTACACACGTGTCTTTCAGGAAAAAGGCTATTACAATCGGCAGCGTATACTGACAAGCAAAATAAGTACAACCCTCCCCCCCCCCCCCGCCCACCTCCCCCCCCCCCCGCCCACCTCCCCCCCCCCCCCACCCCCTTTCCCTACCGCACCGGCTCTCTCTTCTTTACGAGACAAACGACCGTCGCAGGGAATTCTCGACTACAGCTTGCTCTTTCCGTTTCATTTTTCATGTTTTCTTTTTTTCAGAGCAAGAACCAGTCCCCACCAGAATATTATTTCGGTTACTGCTTGAAATGGGCGTGTACGTGTGAAGTGAACGCGTGTCACAAGTACTCCACCTACGCCGCCCGTTCGTGTAATCTCCCACCCCTCATGGTCCCAGTCCAGTGCGATGTCAACAGGCTGAACGAAGAGGCGAAAAAGTTCTAGTCATCACCCTCATACATTGCACTGTAACTGTATGGTTCAACATGTATGGAAGGCGAGTGCGCACGGCAAGGCCCTGGTCATGTGCGATGGATGCCAGCAAGCTGAACGAAAAGGCGGAAAATTCACCTTACCCCAGTAAACAATAAAATAGTGCTCTGTTCTGTGAATTTGAACTTATGGCTGTAATTGTTACGGTTCAAAATCACAGATCAGCACACTGTCGTGTGACAACAGTGGCCGAAAAATTCCGTTCGTCTCACCATCAGTAAAACATTGAAATGTGTCTTGATATGTGACAAGGAATGCGACGATGTTGCCCCAACTAGCAAGAGACCCTCGGGCTGTCGTCGGCCGCAGTTGGCCAGCGCACGGCCGTGCGCGGGCCAACTGCTGCCTACGACGGCCCGAAGTCGATTGCTTACTGGTTTATTCGTCCGAATTAAAATAAATAAATAAATACAGAAATGAGTGTTGTCGTGTTTGCGCGTCCCGTTCGTCCGATAAGAAACTGAAATGTGATGTTCTGTGAAGCAAAAAAAAAAATTAAAAAAAAAATGGGGGGGGGGGGGGTGATTCCTACTCCCCCAACCTTCCAACACCCCCACCACCCCCACCCACCCCCGCCCCCCTCCCACCCCCACCCCCACCTCCCACCCACCCACCCCTCCCCCCCCAAAAAAAAAAAAAAAAAAAAAAAAAGTTTTTTTTTCTGTAAGGAGGAAAAATAGAAAGTGAAATGTTTCGTTCGTTTCAGTAAAACTAAAACAACTGAATTGTTTGTTGGTCTGTGACGAGGAAACCATTTCGTTGACTATTTTAAACTCCTTCACCGCTATTGAACACAATATTCTATATGTCAGATCACTAGCTAGAATTTTGGAGGGGTCGTGTGGCGGCATGGCCCAGATGAGCATCTAAGGCAAGGGGCAGTTCACACGTTCAAAAGCACCACACACAAAAAAGGCAAGGGAGGTAATTCTACAACCTATCTAGGTTTTAATAAGGTGGAATTAGTTATTACCTCTTCGAAGTGAAAAACTCTAAGAGAGCACACAGATAATTATGATCAGTACGTCTCCGTTTTGAGCCTGTCCCGATTAACCAACTATATTAAATTTGTCCTCCTCCGTTCCCCTTTCTATCCCCCGCCCCCCCGGTTACCCCCACCCCCGGGTCTGCCCTGGGAGACTTGGATGGGGTTATCTCCTTTTTAGTTTTCAGTCACCCTGGCCAGCCCCACAGGGTGGGTTTATCTCTATTTTCTGGGGTACATGACTACCTTTGGTCCATTTACCTGCATTTTCCTTTTTTAAACTCTCCCTACTGCCTGCGCTGCCTGTAGTTCTTGATATTGGATGTGTGTTGCTAAATGGTCTGCTACACCTTTAAAGAGATGACAAGTTATGTGTTTGCGGTTAATACATTTTTATATATCAATATGCTTTCATGTTAATGATGTATTTCTACTAGGTTTGTTTTTAAAATGAATATGAAGTTATATACACTAGTTAAGTTAAGTTCAGTATAAGGTGGTGACTGTTTATGCCGGAGCGACTGTCTAAACACCGGCGCTGTACTATGGCGGCGACGGGCCCCCAGGTGCTGTTTGACCGTTGTTCAGTTTTATCTTCGGCCTAGATCGGAGATCATCTCCGTATCGACGCGGGTATTTTGTTTCTGTTGTTAACTTGTTTTATGTACTAGTTTTAGCCAAGTAGGAACTTAATATCATCATCATCATCAGTCCCTTGCCCGAACTGGGCGTTGGGGGGACTGAAAGGCAGCAGCAACAGACAGTGCTCTCCACTGAGTTCTATTTTGGGCGGTGGCAAGCAAGTCTGGCATCTCGAGTTCGGTCCATTCTTTTATGTTTGCGACCCAACTCTTTCTCTGACGACCTCGCCGACGACTTCCTTCGAGAGTGCCTTGGAGGATAGTCTTGGACAAGGTGTTGTGTCGGGTCACGTGGCCAAACCAAGCAAGCTTGCGCCGTTTCACGGTTGCCAGAAGGGGTTCATGTGGGCCCACCAGGGAAGTGACGATGCTCCGTACATATTCGTTGGTTTTGTGCTCGCGGTACGAGATGCGGAGCAACTTCCTCAGGCACTTGTTCTCAAAGGCCTGGATTTTCTTTTCTGAGTCTGCAAGCAGTGTCCAAGTCTCACAGCCGTAGAGTAGAATAGACACTACGAGGGACTTGTAAAGCCTGTACTTGATGGTGAAGCTGATGGAGTTACTTCGCCATATCCTGTCCAGCCTGGCCATTGCGGATGTTGCTGTACCTATCCTGATACGGATCTCTGCTACGCAACTACCGTCTTTGGACAGGGTGGCTCCCAAGTACTTGAAGCTATTGACCTCTTCTAGCTTCTGGCCGTTCATGTGAATGTTGCTGCTGCTGTCGCTTGTGGTGTTGATCATCACTTTGCTTTTATCCGTACTGATCTCCATGCCATAAGACCCTGCGCTACTTGAAAGTTTGTCTGTCAGGTTTTGGAGCTCACTATTGCTGCCTGCCATGAGGTCAATATCGTCTGCGAATCGAAGATTGCACAGGGATCTGCCACCAATAGAGATTGAAGTATGGTGGTCGTGGAGGGTTTCCTGCATGATCTTCTCCAGGAATATGTTGAAAAGGACAGGAGAGATCAGGCATCCTTGACGGACACCGATCGTCGTCCTGAACTTAATAAAGAACATTATAATAGTGTGTTCAGGAGACATAGGGCTGTCTTAGCATTCTGTTTTTGTCAGGGAGGTTCGGGTCGGGATGAGGCCACTGGCGCTGGCCATTAGATGCCTTGGCGACGGGCTTCACCCGTCCCGAGTCATTGTCCATTGTGTAGCTCTGTTATTGTAATGTGTGGAATGAGCGAGTGAGTGAATGCCGTAAGCAGCACCTGTGGTGGCAAAAATGTGAATTTCCCCATGAGGGATTAATAAAGTATTATTGTATTGTATTGTATTGTATTGTATTGTATCCCAGTACATTATTTTGTAATTGTAATGATTTTCTCCTTTTTTTTCCCTTTTTTTTGTGTGGTAAACTAAGGTACGATAAATTAGCATGAAGGTGCGCGCCCCTAGCTTGTCACATTTTTATTTAGCATAGTAGACCGGCTGCCGACATACATTCAATATTCTGTTGTTTTATGTTTTTTGTGTTGTTTTCTTTGTTTGTTTGTTTTTTTTCCTCCACAAGCAACGCAGGCACGTCCTTAGAAAGTCTTGTTGTTGTCAGGACGTTAACTAATTCGAGAAGTGCCGCCTCCGGATACGCGGCATAAGCCGCGTTTCCAGAGGCGGCACGTCTCGAATGAGTTAAGCCGGCATTGTACAAGCAACCAACACCCCCCACCCCCTCCCCCGTCTTTACTATACAATGTTTCTACGGCGCTTCTATACCACGCCATTTGCAACTCATCAACGGAGGAATACCATGCAGTCAACAAAATCCAGAAGAGGGGAAAACATTAATCCAGAGGGTAGATATATACGCAGTTATTTCCGTTTAGAGAGAAACATGCAGATAAAAGCAGTGAGACATGAATCGACCGTGAAAGTTTAAGTTATTAAAAGTTATTGGTAGCAGGGGTTTGCTACACGACCCTTGTATGCTTGAAGGAAGTCAAAGAAATCATTGTACCTCCAGAGGGCCTACAAGGGTCTGTGTAGCAAGCTCCTGCCACCAATGACGTATTTGTTTTCATTCCTTCAATGTTTTCGTAAAAGAAATCAAGAAGAAATCTTCCGACCTTTTGTCACGCCAGACATGACTGACGACAAAATGGAATATACATTTATATATAATAGACTTATGACGTAATTTAAACTCTTTCATGACGTTGCACTAAGTACCTTGTACTTTAAAACGTTTTGGTGATCTGCCTCCAACCCTCTCCGCCTCCACGTCCCCCGCACCAAACTCAGTACTTTCGGACCCCGCTCCTTCTCCGTCTAAGTCCATCTACCTGGAACACTCTCCCACTCTCTCTCCGTCAGAAATACTCTCTCTCTCCTCCTTCCAGTCCGCCCTCAAAACTCATCTCTTTCAACAGTTCTAGCACTATTTCGCCACCACACTCCCCACCCTAAGCTGACTGTCGTAATGTATTTGTGGTACATGAGTCATTGTCAAAGCGTGCGCATGCGTGCGCGAGTTGTGAGTGCGCGCTTAGAGTTATAATTATTATAAGATAAGTGCATTATAAATACCGTAATTATTATTATTATTATTATTATTATTATTATTATTATTATTGTGATTATTATTATTATTATTATCTTTTATGTAACCGGGTTAGAAGATCAGGTCAAGAAATGAGGGAGGCAACAACGTCGAAGACAGAGGTCGCTGTGACATGTCTTTATTTAGGTGTAGGAAACTGAAGAAACTGAAGAAACTGAAGAAACTGAAGAAACAGCGCCTACAAATGAAACAATGGCGCAACATTAGAAATCATAATAACTCCCATATATAACATCAAAGAATGTTTAGAATCAATCATGGCATTATATCAGCAGTCTGACTATCTATACCAAGCAATATCATCTTGAATGTCAAAGTCAAATAACTTTTACATAATCCTAGCATATCATGTGAAGTATCAAAATCAAATAAATCAACAAATCAACGCAAAAGAAAGTCTTAAAATATAAATCAATGCAAAAGAAAAACATCAAAATAATTAATGAACTATTCTACTGTATGCGCAACCAACCAAACTTTGAGTAAACAATAAATCGAATATCAATACTAATTCAGAGAGCAAAATAAAAGGAGCTTATAATAAGGGACATAATGCTGGGCACCGCACACACGCATATCATCTAAAGATTTATTCGCATTCATTCCTCGTACACAGTCATACACAATGACAACACTCTCATACATACGCTATACCAGCTCAGTTACACTCTCAGGCGCCCTTGGGTACAGAGGGATATGGAGTGGCATCCACACGCTCACACACACTAGCGCAACTCATCATTCACATCCGTCCGTAATGACAACACAAACAGCCTGGGTCTAAACTAGTGTAAAACAGGGAGGCAGAATGCATATGTAAGACTAGGTGCGTGTGTAGTCAGCAAAAGAATATAAAAACATCCTCACAAACCAAAAGGGAAGGGGGATCTTATGCACCATAGTAATTTACTGGCCCACAGAATTACAGTGTTGATCTGCGATCCCGGACCACGCGACACTAGGCCGCGGGATGCAAAATCACAGACCAGCACCACAAAGTTCTCACTGGACCTAGTGGTCGGAGTACACTCATCTGCAATTCCGGACCCCACGACACCAGGCCGCAAGATGCCGAATTGCAGATCAGTACAATGTCAAAGTTACTAGTCTGGTGGGCATGGCTCATGTGTTCATCTGCGATTCCGGACCGAACGACTCTAGGTCGAACGATGCAAAATCGCAGACCAGCACAACAGTGATATAACTCAGCAATTGTCAAGTCAAGCTAACGTGTCAATCTGCGATTCTGGACCAACAACTCTAGGTCGCCAATGCAGAGTCACAGACCAGCACGAACAGTGGAGGGGGGCAGAAAAGAGGAAGAGCATAGACATGTCATAAGCATGACAAAAGTTCATAAAAGATAATATAATTGCCTCTAGTTGGCATTGCTGTCGGTTGGCTTCTAAAAGAATCTAAGTACTTATAGAATGTCCTCAAGTCAAAAAGCCGCTTCCACAGGCCTAGGGCAAAATGAGTGGGAAACTGCTCCCCTTATCAACGATGTCAACAGTGTGTAAAGGAAAAATTTGTAAAGTATATAATCCTCTCACTAAACGCTGAAGAATGTAAAGGGGTAACTTATTTAGAGCAGGGGCAGGTCCTGCCGATAAAAAAACACAATTAAAAGGAAGAGGGGAGTGTGGGGGAGTGACTTCCAAATGTAAACAAGCCAACCGGAAGCAGACGCCAAGCAGAAACAAAATGGCTGCGCATACTAAATATAAGTGTGACGTCACGCTAACAGCGTCCCAGCCCATGCGGTACGCACTATTCGGCTAAAAGCTATGCATGTCAAAGTGAGGAAAATAGGAGGGACATGAAAGCCTACATGATCAATCCTACACAATCAAATTAACGCTATAGCATAATCATAAAAGCAACGTGAGGAGGATAGCAAGGAACATGAAAGCCTAATCAAAACAATCTCTGTCAGACAAGGCAACATTTCCTACAACGATGCCAAAATAATTTAGCATCACTGGAGCAAATGGCAATAACTCTCATTGTACAAGAAAAGCTATCCAAAGGCAGAAGCATTAAATCAGAGTACACATTACCTTCATGCTGTTTTGCCCCAAAATAATTCTGTCACAAAATTTCGATCTCCATCGGAAGACAAATGCTACAGTACGAGAAGCGACAAAACTAGAAATCACTGAAATCCACTATCGCAACAAAGTTACACAAAGTTCTGGCTGCCAAAAATGGCTACAAAGTTGCCGTGAAGGCACTCTCAGCAATTACATCTTCAGTTTACTCCTAACTCTAGGGCAAAACATGCATCAAGGCACCGATATACATCAGGCATCAAAGTTCATCAATCAACAAAGTTCAAGACCAAAAATACAATACATGAGCTATTTACAGAGCCAAGAGGGAGTCGACATTGTAGTTCTTCCTAGTTGTATCTTCGTAGCGGCGCGAGTGGTCTGTGGCAAAGTAACGGCTGAGTGGTACTGACCGCAAGCGCGCTACGGAAGGGGCTTTATATACGGCAGGCGTGGGCCGCAAAGAAAGCACCACTCGCGTGCTTCCAGAATTTGGTGCTTTTGGAGCCGGGAAGCTGAAATTTGTGCTAAAGTGGACTAGGTTCTCTGACCATAGCTCTGATACTACTGAACCTAGAACCTTGCGGTTTGATACTAATGAAAGATCCGCAATTGTAGTTTCACTAGTATCAGACATTGATTTGATTACAGACAGCTAAAATTAACTATGAATTTTTAAACGACTTTTCTCCATCGACCTGGTCGGTGTAAAAGGTGCAAACTCCCAAAATAATGTTTAACCCACAATCGATCGGACTAGAAATAGATTACAAAATGAAAGAGACTATCATGCTGAATCTTATGGATCTTGGTTTAAAACAATCGGTACAGGCATTGAGGAGATATTCAACTTAGAATGCCTCATCACAAACACAAGCTATCATCGCCATTGTAGGCACCGGATGCTAGAACAAAGCCACAAGGTGGCCGACGCGGTTGCGTCCCCTGAATAGACACTGAATACCTAGTGGTCTAGAAGTAAGCCAGAGGGGTCGGACTAACACAGGCATCAATGATAGCAATACCTTGCGAGACCTTACATTGAAGGAAAACCCACTGAATGATGACACACACCACATTTGCAAACAAAGTCGTGATGCAACAAAATTACATCAGATGGGTTATGAGAACCGGGTGTACCCGGTCACATCTATAAAACAAGATGGGATGAACCATAACCCACAAAGTCCCTTCTAAATGACGTCATATTAGAGTATTATGTCAGTGTCTGCGTGGTGACGGAGATGCCTCTTTATGTCACCGCCAGTGTCTGACTTTCCCTAGAAGTAAAGGTTTTTTTAGTTACGATTGTGGTTGTGTTATCCTGTGAGAGTGTACATGTGTTATTCGTAGGTAACGATTCGATGTTTATTTGAGCTATCACGGTTACGATTCACGTGCCTTTTTAGTAAGATTTTCTTTTGTTCGTGAGTAGAGCCGATTTCGTTTTGTTGAGTTTAGTCCGGTGCGTTCTGGAAAGGTCGCACTGTCTAGTGGCCTCGTAAGTGTCACGTCGGTTAGTTGACATCGCAACACTTCGCTACATTTTTTTGCTACTTTTTTGTGCGCGTGGATTGAGCAGCCTTTGTTTTGTTTTGGGAATGTTCTCGTACTTTATAGAGCTACCAGGTGATAGGGATACCATACTTTTATGTGACTTAATTATACACTAGAATTTAGAGCTGAAGTAAGCAGCCGTGTTTCAGTTGTAGCCTGTTATAGTTTTTTTTTCTGGAAAGTTCATGTTAATGATTTTCGGCTGCGTGTTTCGTTCTGATTGGTTGAGTTGTATGATTTCCATAGAAGATTCTAGATTTTCGTAGTATTTGTAAGGAGGGCACTGGGAAAGCCCGTTCGGCTGAGATACATAACGTGGATTGTACTGAAACCAGTCCTACCACAAATGGGACTGATAAAACTCAGACTGCAAACGTTGGCAAAAAGCAGACCGTCGACGCTGGCAAAAACAACTGTAGAAAAAAGTTAAATTACAATGGAGCTAACCAGGGTCAACCCTTTAAACTTACCTCTCTTCAAACTTACATGATTAAAGATATTGAAAGAAATACAGACCGACTCCTAACAGCTATCCAGTCTGGAAATTTCCAGACTGTGTTGGAAGTCATAGTGAGCTTCAACAAATTAATATATACTATGATTATCTCCCTTCAAGGTGACAGTCTCCGGCAGCCCATGGGCGTTGAGACGGATTCCATCGGCACCTCTGATGGCTTCGTCCATTAATGCACCGACACTAATCGGTTATCCGTGCCTAAATGGACTCTGCCCCGGCATACCCATGCGTGGTACACCGGAGACTGATACCAGACTCAGGGTTCTGCAATGGAATTGTAGATCCCTGGGTTCTAACCTTCATTATTTGATCCATTTTTTGGAAACTAATCCTTGTCATATCTTAACGTTACAATCCCCTAAATGTACCAAAGCTAAGCTTCCTAAAATTGAAGGCTTTTATTATCCCCCTTTAACTGAAGTCGTCCCAAACCTAGACACTAAGGTCTATACGGCTACATATATTAATGTAAATATAAAGCATGAATTCTGTGCTTCACCTATTCCTGTCTTTCAACCGAAACCGATTTTCAGCAACATGATCCAGGTTATACTACCAAATAAACAAATTAAAATTCTAAATTTGTATGCCCCAAAGTCGATCCATAACGAGGGCCTAAACTGGTTACATAACCTCGCTGAAGGAGGCTGGATCATCCTAGGGGATTTCAATTTACACCACCCTGTGTGGTGTAAAAACCATAACTGTACAATTCAAGATAATATTCCTGCCGAGTCTATTTTTGACTCTAACTTAATTTTACTTAATAACGGGTCTTTTACCCGAATCCCTGACAATACTCGTCAAAATCCGACCACAATTGATCTCACCTTGGCATCTATAAACTTAGTTGATGATCTCTCCTGGACTCCGGGAGATGACCCGCTAGGTAGCGACCATTTACCAATATTAATTGAACTAGAAAACCATGAAATAATCAGTCCCCAAGAACGACCCTCTATTCCAAAATACCGTTATGATAAAGCTAACTGGATAAATTTCCAGGCATATATTAAAACCAATATTGAGAATGTTGCAGCCCAGGATGTAAATATATTCTGCGAAAATCTCACTCAACTTATTCTTGATGTAGCAAATTCTGCTATTCCACGTAGCTGGGGTGCTCCCGCGGCTCGGCCATCACAACCATGGTGGAACCCCACGTGCGAAGAGGCAGTTAAAGCGAAGAAAAAAGCCTACCGCACGTGGAAAAAACATCGAGACCACCCCAACTACCTCCTTATGAGAGAGGCAAAAATAACTAGTAATAAGACAATAGCAAAAGCTAAACTTGACTATTTTGAGAATAAGATTAACGCTGAAATCCATAATCCCACCCACCTTAGTAATGCCTGGAAGTTAGTAAAAAAAATGAAAAACAAATATAACCCCTCACCTGCTGCTTTAATTGAAAACGGCAGGAAATTTTCCACCGATGCCGAGAAGGCCGAACACCTGGCGACCACCTTTGCCGGCGTAAGTAGTACCAAAAACCTACTGGATACTGAAAGACAGTTCCGCTTAACAGAAGAAGATAAACCGGAGTATAACGATCCACCTTCTGATAATAACCATCCATTAAATTTACCTTTCACCTTATCTGAACTAGATCAAGTATTGGGTAGCATCAGAGCTACTAAAACTGCTGCTGGGAGGGATCAGATCACCTACATTATGCTGAAAAATCTCCCCGCTGAAGGCAAAAAACTTTTATTAGAATTAATAAATAACTGTTATACCAGTAACACCTTTCCTGCCCAATGGCAACATGGTATAATCTGTCCTATACCAAAGCCACAAAAGCCGAGGAACCAGGCCAGCTCCTTCCGCCCGATTACCCTCACCTCACATCTTAGTAAGGTGATGGAAAAGCTAGTCAAAATCCGATTGGAATACCACTTGGATAAAAACAACAGTATTCCAGTAGTACAAGCAGGTTTCCGCAAGCACAGATCTTGCACAGATCAATTATACAGCTTAACCTCATCCATTAAAACTGCTATTAGAAAAAAGAGGAAGGTGCTGGCCTGCTTCTTCGATGTTAAAAGAGCTTTCGACCTTGTCTGGCACAAAAAACTACTATCTAAAATTAAACATCTTGGACTAAATGGCCATCTATATTTCTTCATAAAAAACTTCCTATCTCGTACCCTGCAAGTAAAGATCAACAACGCATATTCAAGTACTTATTGTACAGATTGCGGAGTCCCGCAAGGTACCTGCCTGGCTCCGACACTTTTTAATATTATGCTCGCAGACCTACCAGAGCTAATTAAAAAATGCCAAACTAAGATAACTAAAAATAAATTCCCTATTATACTGTCACAATATGCTGATGATATTGCCGTATGGCAACACATTCAGATCAAAAATAAAAACGCAATAAGTCAAAAGTACCATGACTCTCTAGTCAGAAACTTTCAAAATAGCCTTAATACTATCCAAGTATATATGTCCCAAAATGGATTTAGTCTATCTCATGAAAAAACACAACTAATAATGTTTTCTAGAATTGCGATTAAACATACCTTATTTTTAACGCTTATTATGGATGGCCAAAAACAACTTATAAAGTTCACAAACAAAGTTAAATTTCTTGGGGTCATTTTTTCATCAACTCTCTGTTGGACCCCTCATATCAATTATTTAATAACAAAAGCCCAAAAAGCTGTTAACCTTATAAAAATAATTCACTGTGAAACGTGGGGCAGAAGTACTAAAGTACTTATAAACCTTCACCATGCTCTTATCAGATCAAATCTTACCTATGGCCAAGAATGCTTCTTTTCTGCTCCACCCACCATCCTGAGGAAGTTAGAGTCCTTGGAGATGAGATCTCTAAAGGCCATCCTGGGCCTACCAAGACATGCCAATAACATGGCTACGTACGCCCAGGCTGGACTCCTTCCTTTGGACCTCTATCGCAAACAAAACTGTGCCACATATGCTATCAGAATACACATGGCCAAAAATAATGCTAAAGATGCCTATAATTTAGAACTACAAGGCACATCATATGCCAAGCCAGACCAAAATATGTGTTCAACATTACCAATTTTTATTAAAGATGTACTGGATGTTGCTGGAATTGACCCATCCAGTGTCAGTCCAATTCCAGCTTTGTTTCGCCCGCCATGGACTCTGCTGGCGGGTACTGTAAATACAGAAATCCCACAATTTAATAAAAAAGACAGTATTCATGACCAAAAAACTATAACTCTAGAACACATAGAAAAAAACTTCCCAAGGGCTCTGACAGTCTTCACTGATGGATCCAAAATAAGCGAGAACGAGGTGGGGGGTGGCTTTTACATCCCCCATCTCAATAAAACCTCATTCTTTAAAATAAACCAGGATTGCTGCATCTGCACGGCGGAGCTGGTCGCCATATCTTTGGCACTACAGCATTTACTAGCCCTGCCGTTGCAGATGTACCAAGCTCTGGTCTGCTCCGACTCGCAAGCTGCCCTTAAAGCAATCATCTCTCCTAACGTTATACAAAGACCAGACATAGTCCAAGAAATTAAAGTGTACATACATCAGTTATGCGCCCAGGGAATCGGTGTCGTGCTCCAGTGGATACCTGCGCATGTGGGTATCCCTGGAAACGAGGCGGCCGATCGAGCAGCTAAGAAAGGCGCAGCCGGTTCCCCTGGAGCAATTAACATTCAACTTCCCCTCATTGCTGCCGACCTGAAAAATAAAATTAAAAAAACCATTAAAGTCATTGGAAATAATAGAAAATATCAAATGAGTTTAAAATATCCTTTTACACCAACTTTCCAAACTAAACAGCCACTACTTTGCAGAACTCACCCTTTTATTGATTCTATTATTCACCGACTGTTTACGGACAGTTGGCTAGCTAAGTATGCTAAAGCAACATGCCCTTGCGGGGAGGATTTCGATCCCTCCCATGCGATATTAAGCTGCCCATACTTTATAAATGATTATGCCGAGATTATCACACCAGACTCTGCCTGCCAAAATCTAAGTGAGTTGTTATTGACTATGGATATCGAATCTATGCTCAAGCTTGGGGCGATTGTGCGGGGCGGCCCCCTGGCGACATTGATTTAGGTCAGTGCGTCAGGGCGCCGCGCCGCGCAACCCAACCAACGGCTGCCGCTAATAATAACTATCCGATAATAGCCCTGGCTGCGCGCCGACGGCACTACTGTTGGTGATGCGCGGGGCGGGCCGCTGGCCGCCTTGAGCTGGGTCAGCGCTGCCGCGCGATCCATCTAACAAGCATCCTATATCCTGAATAATTTGCAATATCAAATTTGCCCTACCGCGACCAGTCATTTTCTTCCAGTCTGACCCATTCCTTCCTCTTTTATTTTTCGAGAGGTCCGTCAGTCGGGCGGCTCGCGTTTTCTTTTGCTCCCGTCATTTGTCCTCGACTTTCCTATACGAGCCATAAGATCATCCGGTACCTCTGCCGCGGTACCGGACCTCTAACTCCTTCACTGTTCTATCCTCACCATCTAGGTAGAACTACCGGCCGGCCAGCTTTCTCTTGCTCGCCACCCGAACCTCATGCTCTACCCCCCTCCCCCCCCCCCCTCCCCTCATTATCCCATCCCAAAATTGGACTGATCGCGGGCGGGCTCACCTGCTAAATCTGCAGTTACCGCGTGGTCGAGACGTCCGGCGCGCTGCCCGGACCCTCGACCGGCGGTATAGTCTTGTCCATAAAATTTAATAGACACCCCTGACAGCAACAAACTACAATAGAGCGCCCGACTGAAGGAACGTTCAGTTTGATCGGTCCAGCCGCGCGCTTCTATATCCTTTAACTCACCCTTGAATTAGACTATACTAAAACTAAAAATCATGAACTATAACATTATTAAATGAACTTACCTAGCCTGGGCACCCACCGTATCATTATTCATGGTAACAACCCTCGTCTTTAAACTCCCACTACTGACCTACTAGTCTGTCCGCTTTGTTCTACTTGGTAGGCGACTAATGCACGCGTACTTGTTCTTCGCTCTCAACCAATCATTAATCGACAGTCACGGCGCGGCAGCCACAAACTGTATGGCGACTGCTCGCTCTGACTGCCGTATCCATATTATAGATTACGCCAATCCTGGCGCGCTTCTCGGCTGCGCCTTATACCATAGGCGTCGGGCTAGCGCTGGCTGGCACAACTAAACTTTTAACGTGACAAGACTTATGTACAGGAATAGACTTCATTATTTTTCTTAAACATATCTTAACCCTAGCTTATAACCTAGATGTAAATACATTAATGTTAGCGGTAGCAAATCAAATTTTTAACCTGTAAATAAGGTCTTTTTAACATACGTTATAATGGTATTTAAATAAAGATATATACATTTTAAAATCCAAAAGGACCCTTGTTTTTTGGAAGGATAAAGGAGTGGCCTTGGCCCCCAATATCGAAGTAAGAGACCAAACACCATTTATTGGCCGTATGGCTTTGTCCATCGGCCCTCTTAACCAAATTTTATTCTGGCCTATTTCCCCCGCCTATCCCCCCAAGTAAAGTCAAACCAGCTAGTCCTTTATGCTAGTCTAGTAAATAGGGACGATAAGCCAAATTCATTCATTCAAAGCCCGTTCGTACATTGTCTTGCTTTGTCAGTTGTAGAGACACGTATAGTTTATTAAGAGAGACGCTGTGTATGAGAAATTTTGTGTCGCAGTGTGGACATCGCAGAAGAGACTTTGTATCAGTAGTTTGTGCATTTGAAAGTGCATTACTGTGTGGATATTGCATCACTGAATTAAATATTGTTGGAACTGTTACTCCAGGATTGTCTACATCCTTAAGCCACGTGTGACGGACTGCAGCTGAACGAGGTTTACTTTAAAGAACTCTACGTGCGTGTGTGTCTGGTGTGTTTATCATACTTCGACTACAACTCCACCACGTAACATTAGTGTTTTAATTATTTTCTGAAAATAATTATTTTTACTAAAGAAGTTGAAGGGATACAAAGCTGGCTAACGGACTCATCCAATGTCTTTCTCCAAACTAGCTATATGCAAAAGTTCAAGTAAATATGACAAAAAGTACGAACTAATCTGGGTCAACCGACTTCCTATAAACGGTTGTTTATGTCTTCAATAAGACATTCAGTTAGCCACCCACTTAAGAAAGTATTTCGCCTAGTTTCAAGCAGGTGTGTACAGAAATCGGAGATTCTCTTGTTTACATAATACGCACACACATACATACGCACTTACATACATACACACGCACATACGGCGCTTAGCGCCAAATGAACGTTCAGCAGCGAGGTTAGCGTAACTAGAAATGACGTAATTTTTATCTTGTTACTTCAATTGTTAGAGGTTTAGCCTGCCCGCCTTTGACATCATGGACATGCTATTAAATTCGCCCCACCACGACCCGTTCTAAAAAGACCCTTCTATAAATAGAAGGGACTTAACAAAACTGGCATCCAAGCCGCGTCAGAAAGAGGGCTACAAAAATTCGGCCATTAGTTGCTACAAGGGCTTTTGTATCCCGGTCATGTGGTACGGTTTGCGCTAAAGTGACTGGGCAGTGGTTGTGTGACGTAGGGATGAAAACACACACACACACATATTATAAGTTATTGGTCGGAGGGGTTCGCAACACGGACCTCTGTTGGCCTGAGGGAGGTGAAAGGAATCATTGTACCCTGAAGGCCTACAAAGGTCCGTGCAGCGAACCCCTCCGACCAATAACGTATTTGGTTTCCTTCCTCCGTTTATTGTTTAGAAAAAAATCCGGTTTTTGAAGACGGCAGCTTCTGTGGCGGATAGGTGACACCATTGAATATACATGTTCTGCCGGGGATTCCCAGAGTGTGACGTAGCATGATTCGGTGCGAAGCACAAGTCTTATAATCTTGGCTTGTGTACAGAATGATTCAAGCTGCAATGTCTACAAAAGGTCGTTAAAGTATTACAGTGACAGTGCTTCTTGACTGCTGTGTGATTCAGAAAAATTAAGAACTTTTTGATGAAGCGATCGGCATTTGACCACTGATGTGACAGCTTGTGCAAGTTAGCATGGTGCCTCGTGCTGTTAGTTTCAAGATGACAGAAGGGGATGCTTCGAGTGTGCAGCAGATTGTCGTTGTTATATCCTAAAGTGTCATGTGTGTTGGGATATCTGAAAAAAAGGAATACCAAAACAAAACGCTCGTTGTTAACAGCAGGACTAGTGCTGAGATGGATTTTAAGGTAAGATTTTATTTTACAGCGTAGACATGTCAGATAGTCTTCGAAAATTCGGGAGATGTTTTTCTTCAGATAGTCCCGCATTGAGTGACGTGAAAATTTGGCAATAGCGTGGTTTGTGTATAGTGTTGCTGGGTGTGTGTTTTCGTTTTAGTTCTTGAATTTGTTGCTCTGTGCTTTGGTGAAATTGTGGCATGTTGCCTGTTGGTGGTTGAGCAGACGACAGTGTTGCCGGTTTGCAAGGAATGCTGTCTCTGATTGGTTAAAAAAAACAACTCGGAAGCTATTTTTGTTCCGTGGTTTCCTGAACTTTGAAAATGTCTCGGTGGAAGGCTTTTGCTGTTTGCACTGTGTAATTAGTAGTGAAATATTGTTTAATTGGCTCCTCACGTCGTAAACAATAAGGCAGATGATGTTTTATTACGTCAAATAGGACTACTTTAGTGCATGTTTTCTGCTATTTTGTCGAACCGAGTTGCTATCAAGACTCGAAAACGAGGTCGTAACGCGTCATCGAGAGGGCTATAAAACGTCCGCCATTTTTCGCTACAGTGGTTTTTATATCACGGTCACATGGTACAGTTTGCGCTAAAGTGACTGGTCGTGTGACGTAGGGAGGAAAACAAATATATAAGTTATTGGTCGAAGGGGGTTTCTACACGGACCCTTGTAGGCCTGAGGAAAGTCAAAGGAACCATTGTACCCCGAAGGCTTGAGGGGTACAATGGTTCCTTTGACCTCCCGAAGGCCTACAGGCCCCGCTACACATGCCCGGTTTTGAGGCCGATTCCCGATCAGTTTTCGAATCGGTAGGTGATCGGGCCGGACTAAAAAACGTGTGCACTGCCACACATTTCCCGTGACTTGTTTAGCCGACCGGTTTGAATCGAAGATCAAAGTCGTACCTGTTCTGCAAAATGGCTGCTAGTTTTGACAGTGATGATGATGTGCTTGCATTATCAGCAGTTTTGCATCATATTCGGGAAGAGGCGTGCGAAACATCAGCAACGGCGGTGGCCGGTACTGATCACAACAGGCGTGTTCCGCCATTTGCAAACTACGACATGCTTTGCGAGATGCGCTCTGATTGGTTGAAGCTTACAACCGGGGCCGATTCGGATCGGGAAAATAGAGCAGGTTCTAGACACCCGATTCCCAGCCGATTGGGACCGGATCGGATAATTGACATCATCCGATCGCAATCGGATCGGAATCGGCTTCAAAATCGGGGCACAACCGGCTCTTGTGGCGGGGCCTTACAAGGGTCCGTGCAGCAAGCATCTGCTACGAATAACGTATTTGTTTTCATTCCTCCACTATTTGCGTAAAAGAAATCAAGAAGACATCTTCCGACCTGGATCACGCCAGACGTGACTGACGTCAAAGGAATATACATTTATGCATAATAGACTTTTAACGTTGTTACGATTGTGGTTGTGTTGTTCTGTCGGAGCAAGTGTGTATTAATCGTAGGAAACGATCCGATATTTATTTGAGCTTTCATGATTACGAATCACGTAGCTTTTTAGTAAGATTCGCTATCGTTCGCACAGAGAGCAGAATTGATTGTCTTTTGATATACGGAGTTGGAAACCACTCAAAGAATCTCCGCTGTTTTCTGTGCGAGTGAAATTAGCACCCGGAAGGTGCTAAGCAAAGGCTTGAAACTTCTGGAGAATTCCGGCAAGGTCGTGAACTGTTTAGTACTCTTGTGTGACATCATTACACACGGGGATTTCCCAAAATCGGGGTTGAAATTAGCAGTCAAATTTTGTAGACTATTGTAGTTTATTCAAGAAAGTTCTTTTTCCTCAATATTTATGAATTTCAGTTTCGTGTTCCGTTCTGATTGGTTGTGTTGTATGAATTTGCTAGATTATTCCGGAAAGTTATTATACTATAAAAGATTGTGCTGGGAAGCGAGTTTGTACATTGTCAGTGATGGAGTTATGCAGTGTATAGTGTTTACATTGTGTGATAGCCACAGTGTGTCAAAAGCGTAGATACATTGTAGAAGAGACATTGTATCAGTGTTGGTGCATTTGTGAATGCATTGTGTGGAGATCGCATCGCTGCAATAAAATATTGTTGGAACTGTTACTCCAGTGTGGTCTACATCCTTAAGCCACGTGTGACGAGTTGCAGCTGAGTGAAGATTCTTTAAAAGAACCTTACGTGCGTGCGTCTGGTGTGATATCATACTACGACTACGACTCAACACGTAACAGACGTAATTTAAAATATTTCATGGCGTTTCCGTCTCCAGTACTGAGTGTGCTTGTTGTTTCGAACAACATTAAGTAACTATGTACTTTAGAACGTTTTGGTGATCTTTCATAGAACAAAACTCGCATTCAAGATGCGTCACAAAGAGGGCTACAAGTAGTCCGCCATTTGTCGCTACAAGGGTTTTTGTATTTGTATCACGGTCACATGGTACGGTTTGCGGTAAAGATACCGGTAGTGTGACGTAGGGAGGAAAATATATATATATATATATATATATATATATATATATATATATATATATATATATATATATATATATATATATATATATATATATATATATATATATATACTCTTGAAATGCATGGTATCTGGGGACAACCGCATGCCTGTGAGCGTGAATCTGGGAACATGCTCTGGATCTGGGAACATTGAAATGTTCTCATATCCAACCCAAGGTTTTTCCCACTCAATCTGATTCAGGCAATCAAAATAAAGGGAAAAAAACAATGTTCCCAGATACCAAAATTTTTTCGATAGGTTACTTCCCCTGGTCTACAACTGTCTGACTTCGGTGGGGCAAAGAAGCTTTCCAAGTCTTGATACGAAACTAAAGTGTGACTAAGTCTCATCCATGCTCAGTGCAGCTCTTGATTCTAATTTATCACTTTTTACACAATTACCACAGTACAAAATTAAAAGAAGAAGAGAAACAAATATAAATGATGCCAAATACTAAACTCCATGCCCAGCTCTGTTTAATATTGGACTGAGGTCACGCATCGAAAGCGAGGCTATCTGTAGTATACAATGGCCACAAAGAACAAGCGGTGGATCAGTAGATCGAAACACCATTGCTGTGTTCCTGTGTGCATGTCAAATAGGGCACAGAATAATGAAATCATGAAACTTTCTTTTCATACTTTTCCTAAAGCAACCGAAACTCAACAGAGGAAAGAGTGGTTGACCCGAATTCGTCGCGACAAAGGACGAGACTTAATAATTAGTAATAATTAGCGCATTAAATAGGCGCTTTATCCCAATTGAAAATCGGCTCAAAGCGCCGCCGCGAACTGAACCCAACAAGCACGCTCACGTGAAACACGCGCATTCACTCACACACTGTACATAAACACAGAACATTCACGTGGTGCTAAGGGCAAGCTCAAGCGAGCTACTGTAGTTTTTGGAAATTCAAAGTCGTTTGTGTTTGAAATTTGATTAAGTGGGCTGAAACTGATACCAAAGTCGTGGGGGAGGAAGAGCCGGAGTACCCGGAGAAAGAACCCCCGACGGTCCGCCTGAATTAACGGTGACACTTACTAGAGGAGAAAAATCCGACGCCGGAACCCGTAATCGAACCTCGCACCTTTAGCATTGGTGGCAGGCGCCTTAACCACTGCCCACGGACTTCAAGGTAGGTCTTTAAATACGTTGTTTACTCTCAGTTTTTACTTTTACTAATGACTATTTATTGCACAAAAACAACAGAATTGAACAATGACTTTGACAGCTGTTGAGTTCCTGACAGGGTAAAGTCTAGAAATGTATGTGAGCCGTCCAGTTGTTATTTTCTTAGGTCTTCAAGAAACAACTAGCCACAGATGGAAACGATGAACATTCAGACTGTGCAAACTGCAATGCATCATGATGTACTTTACAATTTGCATCTGTAATGTTTTCTACGAATCCAAAACTAACCAAATTGTTTGTTTGTATTCAAACATTGAACTTTGAGTGGTAGTATTTATAACTATGAAATTTTTCTTCCCCAGATCACACAGCACACAGTTGTGTGTTTTCTCCATTTTCTTCCAGTTCCAACTGATTATGTGTGGACACAGCTTAAAAGAAAGTTAAAACCTGATGCCGTTCCAAGCGTGTTTACCTGGAAACAGACTCAAACCCGAAAACCACCAGTGAAGCATCCAGTTCTGTCGCCGCTAAAACGTGCCAATAAGTAAGTACATGTTTCAGACTGACAGTTCACATTTCATGATTCAGTAGAACAGTCTTCACATAAATACAGGAATATGTTGATGTCAGCAAACTGTGTGGTTTACAGTTAAAATGTCTTCCAATACTATTTTACTATCATAAGCTGCAGTCCAGGCAAAGTTGCTTTAGAGTCAAATGTGAACTGGCATGAGAGAAGGGGGTTGTGGGTATGCAGCACTAATGGTGCTACATCAGCTCAAAAACACATCTTTTCCAGTCATACCACTCTGTTTCGCCACATTCCAGTCTCTTAACTGTCTCACTGTAACAGTATGAAGACCCCCTGCCCGTTCATATGGTCACGATGGCTGGTTTTTCGAGGATTGGATGTGTTCAGGTGCTGTCAATTTTGAATCTGTATTTTGTGATGTGTACATTTTGTTGCTGCTGTCTGATGAGTTTTGTCCAGTTTGGTCATTTTGTCTCAGACTGTACAGGGCTTAAAAGCCTGCACTGCATGTATTTTGCACTATATATTTCACGGCTGTTTGGCCCAGCGCTAGAAGTGGCCACTTAGTTTTTTTCCAGGCGGGCCGAGAAACTGGGTCACAAGTCGTGCGCGCGCGCTGCCTCAGCCAGTCTCTCAGCTGTCAGGCTAGCTGATAAGCGGGCTTCCTGCTAGGCGCAGTACAGCAGGGAAAATGACTACCTTTTGTTTTTCATGACTTTCTTATTTACCGTTCAAATGTGTGATGCAAAACTTTGTTTGTTTAAAAGCGGACATTCTGCCCGACACTACTGGTTTGTCACAACTATAGTGTGTTTGGTGTCAGTGTGTCGGGCAGAATGTCCGCTTTTAAACAAACAAAGTTTTGCATCACACACTTGAACGGTAAATAAGAAAGTCATGAAAAACAAAAGGTAGTCATTTTCCCTGCTGTACTGCGCCTAGCAGGAAGCCTGCTTATCAGCTAGCCTGACAGCTGAGAGACTGGCTGAGGCAGCGCGGGCGCACGACTTGTGACCCAGTTTCTCACTGAAACAGCCGTGATTTATTATTATGCACCCTTTTTTCCAGGAAGCTGAAGGCAAGACCAGATTTCGAGGATAACAGTGGATCCAGCAGCAGTGATGTGCTTGAAGACCACAGCACTCGCCCAGTAGCAGCTGCACCTGCACCACAGGGTGAATGTTCAACCACTACCAGCTGATCTTTGCGTGCTTCCTGCGGAGAAAGATTTGAGCCTCCTAAATGACTGCATCACGGAGTTCATGTTCATATGCAGAAGGAATGTGGCAACTCAATAGTCAGTATACATAGTTTTTTGGCATGTTGGTATCTTGCACTGAAAAGCCTCTGCTCTTGTCTTACTTTTTCAGCATTAACCTGAAACTTTAGTCAGTATATATATCATAGTTTTCCAAATTCTGCTCATGTGTTGGTGCATGTGCAAGTGTGTTGAGTGTGAGAGAACGAGCGAATTTTAGCAGTCAAAGCATGCCATGAAGCAGATCGCTTGCAGTCTCAAGGTTGCCACATTCCTTCTGCATATGAAGATAAGTAGCGGCTAATGTCTCTGTTTGTTTGTCTATTTTGACAAAGGGTATTTACCCGAAATATTAATAAATTGTGTTGTACCGTTTTTTCTAAGCGTGTTTCTTTCTCCGTTGGGTACTTCTTAACTGTGATAATGGACATAATACTGCCATGGTGTAGCTTCTGTCACCTGCATGGTGGTAAATCATTATAACTACTATATTTTATGAATATTTGTTAAGCAGCTGGGTGCTAAAGAGTAAATGAAGTTGTCTTTTTTTTTGGCATGTTGGTATCTTGCACTGAAAAGCCTCTGCTCTTGTCTTACTTTTTCAGCACTAACCTAAAACTTTAGTCAGTATACAGAATTTGGAATGGAAGTCAGATTGCGTATACCAGGTTAAATTTGCTTTTTGGTTTTTGAAACAGTTACTAAGAATTCGCACTTTACGGTGACACAAATTAAAATTTGTTATACATTTATCATAGTTTTCCAAATTCTGCTCATGTGTTGGTGCATGTGCAAGTGTGTTGAGTGTGAGAGAAATATTTGCATGTATAGACTTTATAGTCTACAGCAGTAACTTTATAGTCTACAGCAGAAACTGTTGTGAGCAACCACCCTTACAGCAGATCACCTGTCTTTACAGACCAACATTTAGGTGCCTGCAGCCCAGGCGACCCTGTTTGCCCTTCATGACCCCTCTTGATAGAGCATGAGATTTTTAAGGCCACTTTCTTGTAGCAAAAATGGTGATTGCCAAGAACAGGTTCTTCTGTATGTTTATTTATTTTTGTTGTAACATCTAGCGTGTATGTGTGCATTTTTTATATAAAATGTCAATGTATTAAATTTTCGGCTTTCAATCTTGATTAAAAAAAACCCAGGGGATCAGCTGTGATAGCTTAACTCATTCGCCGCCAGCAGCATCCGGATGCGGTTGGCCGCGAAAGATTGGTTGTACGTTGCTTAACGTCCTGACAGCAAAAAGACTTTCTCAGGACGTGCCTGCGCTGCTTGTGAAAAAAAACTTAATATTGAATGCGTGTCGCCAGCCAGTCTAATACGTGAAATCTGGCTATCAGTATCAGTACTGCCTGACATTGTGATGATTCCTGCAGGAAACAGACTGACAGTGATTAGTACAGTTTTAGTTTCTCTGTACGCTGCTTCACCCTCTGGCTATCAGTACTGCCTGACATAGTTGTGATGATTCCTGCAGGAATCATTGCGACTTAAAGTGCAATACAGACAGCCAAAGGGTTAACCTTATCTGTTGTCATCAGAATTATCACATTTAAGTAGAATGAAGTGCATGTTTTGTGCTTTTGTGAAAACTCCAATTTCTTTTGTTATGAAACGTTATGAAATATATGTTGTGTAATGGTTATATATGGTATAGATGTCATTTTAGTCTATCAACTAAGAATTGGTAATTAACTTTTTTCCAGCCATAGCAGAGCCCATTAATTTCAACTAAACTGTCTGTGTCAGAAAAATTAAACTAATTCTCATTGCAAACGCAATATTAGGTTTCATTCTGATTCAAATATTCAGTTTTCTACACTGTTATTAGTCAGTCCTGCCAAGATGCTTACATATTGTTTATTTTTACTAGTAGTAGTATAGTCTGCCTGAGCAATTGAGCTTGCCTCCGGTTTTTTTTTCTTGATGCAGATAACATTTTAATAAGACGTGCACATGTTTTGTAACCATCTGTTGCACAAGTGTTTATGTTTGAAAAGTGATGGCAGCTAGTTTAGGGCTTTCAAGCACTGTAGAACAAACCTGTTTTTAGTTGCAAATCATAAAAATGCTAACTGGCTACATGCATGATTATGAAGATAATTGTCTTTGTTTGCTTAACTACTCTCTCCCCACCCCCCACCCCCCCACCCACCACATATCAATTGGTATTTCTATTTCGTTTAACTATTGTGCCAATTTCTGGGATTTTTTTGTTTTGTTGGTTATTTTTTGTAAGCGCCATTCCAACACTCAGTATATGTCACTGTAGGCAATTTTTAAATACTTTTTTTAAATTCTGTGTTGCTAGAATCAATATGCCAGGTCGTGGTTGCCTGCATATTTACATTTATTATTAATATTATCATAATTATGGTTTCATGATTACATTTTTTTTATTGTTCTGATGTCAGTTGATCAGTATTATGTACATGAATTTGACACTCTTTTTAACCCATTACATCCTGATGCTGATTTTGTCAGATTTGCTTATTGTCCTATGAAGGCTACATTAATATTACGTGACAGATCAACCATTTTAGTTCATGGGTAGTGCCAGAATAGCTTGGTGCATCAGGCGTCAAGCTATTCTGGCACCACCTTGAACTATCATAGTCAATTAATTTCAAGCAGGAGTGTATCAGAATGAAAAGGGAATAAGGACATGTCATATCAGATTCTTTTCTTTTCATAACCAATGTTGTTTGTGCCAAATCCTGTATGTTTAGGAGGAAATTTTGTCTCCAATCAAATTGTCAGTATATTCTGTTAATCTGTAAGAAAGTTAGTCATGGGCACAGTTTAAGAATGCGCTGTATACAAAATCTGTTATGTGTACAGATCCCATTGCCAGAACCTCAAGTGTATATTCAGAGATGGTTTTTGTATGCCATGTATCAGAACAATTGTTTTTGTTAATTGTGGGCATGGTTTATTTGTACTTTTTGTGTATTGTTACAGACAGGTTTGTTTGGGTGGGTCGGTGGGGGGTTAATTAGTCAGTTGAATCCTGCCTGAGGATGATTTGTTTTAACTTCAGATTGCCCTGTGAAAACTATCTTCTGCTTTGCCGTTCTTCAAAAATGCCACTGCTCTTCTGATCTCTTCCCGGCTGTCACAGCTGATGGGTAGGTCGGTCTCTGCCGGCTGGATGTCTGGGGGGTCGGGTGGGCTAGGTCTGTTCAGTAACTCTTCAAAATACTCGGCCCATCTGTCGAGTTGGTCTGCTCTGTCTGCAATAGGCTTGCCTTCTTTGTCTTTTACTGGTCTTTCTGTATGGCCATAGTTGCCCGACAATCTTCTGGTAATGTCGTAGAGCTGTTTCATGTTGCCGCTGCCTGCTGCCTTTTCTACCTCTGCTGCCAGGCTGTCTGTGTAGGCCCTCTTGTCTGCCCTGATACTCCTCTTCACCTCGCGGTTGGCTTCCCAGTATTCCACCTGTGCCCTTTGGCTGCTCTCGTGCGACTGTTGTTGACAACTGCTTTCTTCTGCTTCTTCACTTCTATCTTCTTCAAGGTCTGTGCCGACAGCCAGTCCTTGTGATGGTGTTTCCTGAACCCTACAGTGTCTTTGCAGGTTGAGTTCAGCGCCTCTCTAACTGCCTTCCACTGCTGCTCTGTGGTGGCCGCCTCCTCTTCGTTTACTAGCTCCTGTAGCGCTTGAAACCGGTTGGACAGCACCAGTTTGAACTCTTCTCTAACTCCAGTTTCTCTCAGGAGGCCTACATTATAGCGCTGTCTTCTTGTTGTCTCTGTGCGGCTTTTCTTTAGCTTGAGCTTCATTCTTAAGATAAGCAGATGGTGGTCTGAGGCGACATCTGCTCCCCTCCTCACTCGAACATCTTGAAGGGATCTTCTAAGTTTCTTGCTAATGCAGATATGGTCTATTGGTTCTCAGTTGTATGGTCAGGTGAGACCCAAGTTGCTTTGTGTATTCTTCTGTGTGGGAAGATGCTGCCTCCAATGACAAGTCGGTTTAGAGCACAAAAGTCTACAAACCTCACCCCGTTCTCACTCATCTCCGAGCCTAGTCCCTGTCTCCCCATCACCTCTTCGTATCCGGTGTTGTCCTCCCCTATTTTGGCATTAAAATCGCCCATGATGTTGGTGATGTCTCGCTCCGCACATTTGTCCACGGCACTCTGGAGTCGGTCGTAGAACTCTTGTTTCTCTTCCTCGTCACTGTCATTAGTGGGCGCATAACACTGGATGACGTTCAGCTTGAGCTTTTTCTTGGTTCTAAAGGCTGCTGTGATAATTCCTGGCCCAAGAGGTTCCCAGCCCATCAGCGCTCTCTGTGCCACTGGTGACAGCATGAATGCTACTCCTTCTGTATGGGGGGCATTCTCCTCTTCATGACCTGAATACAGAATCATCTCCCCACTTAACAGCCTTTTCTGGCCAGACTGCGTCCATCTGGCTTCACTGATACCTAGCAGGGAAAGGTTGTACTTTTGCATTTCCGCTGCTATCTGGGTGGCCTTGCCGCTCTGGTACATGTTCTTGACGTTCCATGTGCCCATGGTTGTGTCCCTGGATAGAGAGAGGCGGCTCGGTCCTGTGGCTTCCGAAGACTTCCGGCTTTCACCACAGGACGTCATAAGTCTTCTGGTAGAAGAACCTTCCTCCTCCAGGAAAGGAATTACTGTTTGTCTTTTCGTCGGCGTTTTTGTAGCTATTTCCTTGTTTGCAGGGTGGGGAAGCTACCCCCACACCCAACCCCCTTACTAGGAGGACCAGGGGTTTTCTGTCGGGGTCACCTTCCCTTAGACCATGTTGGTTCACGGCACCTTATTTCATTCGGTGCACCCCTCTCACGAGGGACCCCCTATCCACCACCCAGGGGATGCGCCTCAACGCCATATGGTCCCAGCGCGAGGAATATTGGGCCAATATTGGACCTATATTGGTGTGCTGGCTGGGTAGTCCTTTTATACTGAATTTGCATATCTAACAAAGGACTGCGGCTCAGGGCATTTGACCATTGTTCTTGTCTTCTCTTAGTTTCTGGGTCATGATAACTAACATGTCTATTTACCAATGCAATTTACTAAATAAGTTTACTTACTCTTTGATCAGGGAATAAGCCTCTTTACTAAATGTCTAGTAAAGAAACCTATTTACTGAAATAAAAAGGCCTGGCTATACTTTTCTTTTACTGAAACTTAGACAACAAAACAAGAACAAAGGTCATGATGCTCATTGAAACATGATTAATGATCAGCCAAACAAGCACATAAAAGAAACTGTTTTATTAACTGAATCCAATATGACCCTCTTGATTAAGTAATAATCAAATCGCTCATTATCCTGTCCAATATTAAAATCTTGATTAATCAATAATCAAATCACTCATAATCCTGTACACCCAAATTATTTACTCACCCCACCCGGGTCTGCCCTGGGGGACTTGGGTGGGGTTAGGTATTTTTTAGTTCCCAGGGTCACCCTGGTCAGCCCCACAGGGTGGGTTTTTCTCTCTATTCTGGGGCATGTGTTTCTGTCTACCCGAGGTCCATTCACCTGTATTTGCCTTTTTTAAACTCTCCCTACTGTCTGCACTGCCTGTAGCTCTTGATATTGGATGTGTGTTGCTAAATGGTCTTAGCTTTATTTAGGCCCCATGTGTTAGGTTTATTTAATGTGTTTGACCGGCTGGCGACATACATTCAATGTTCTGTTTAGTTGGGTTTTTTTTTTTTTCACAAGCAGCGCAGGCACGTCCTGAGAAAGCCTTGTTGCTGTCGGGACGTTAAGCAATGTACAATCAATCAACAATCAAATTATTTACTCACCCTACTGAGGTCCCACTGGGGTATCTTACTTATGTGCAAATAGACACTATGTGTGGTAAAACAAAAACAAAACATGATGCACATGAACACAAATATTTAACAGGATTAATGATCAACCAAATGAGCACATGACCAATTTTACAATGAAAAAAAAACTGTTTTGTTTTACTGAATACAATATGACAATCTTGATTAGCTAATAATCAAATCACTCATAATCCTTAACACCTATCAAATTAGTTACTAAGCAACCAAGAAAAAAGAATAATATACATTTAGTAACGCAAGGAGTAGGAGAAAGCTAGATGAGATCCAATGTTACATCAGCTGATCCCCCTATTGAACACAAACATTTGATCAAACAACTCTCCTCCCAGTTTCAACAATGCCCAAAGGTCAAGACACAATATATACCAACCCTTTCAATCCATACCTTGCTGTCCATTTTTTCCTAACTGCTACCAGTATTCATCAGGTGCTGCAATTTTGCTCGAACTTGCAGTGTGTTTTTATTTTTCAGATAGACATTCCGATTTATTGCGAGTTGAATCTGTTTTCCAGATGGATAGATTTTTTTTTTCAGCATATGTCAAACATGTTATACTGGAATAGAGATTTTACCCCAAAAAGCTATAAAGCACAATTGTTGATTTCTTTTTTTTTTTTTTTTGAGGGGGGGGGGGGGTGGGTGGGTTTCAGTCCTTTAGGACTAGGAGACAAGTTTTAATATGGACATGTGGTTGTGTGTGAGGTGCCTGGAGCAAATGGTTTGTCCTTCTAAAGCTAAAATTGCCTGGGCAATTTTATTATGAACAATCTTGAAGATTTTCAGCCTTTCCGCCCCAGCCATGCATAAGGCTATTTACTGACATAACACTGGTTAGAATCATCTTCTATTATAACACAACATTTCAAATACCAGAAAAAAAAAGTGTTTATAAAATGAATATGAAACATCACACATTCTTGGAAAATTGACATGCCTACATTACCATTTTAGAAGAGTTAGAAATATATACAAACGATTTTGAATTTCCAAAACCTACAGTAGCTCGCTTGAGCTTGCCCTTAGCACCAAGTGAATGTTCTGTGTTTATGTACAGTGTGTGAGTGAATGCGCGTGATTCACGTGAGCGTGCTTGTTGGGTTCAGTTCGCGGCGGCGCTTTGAGCCGATTTTCAATTGGGATAAAGCGCCTATTTAATGCGCTTATTATTATTATTATTATTATTTGTATTAACGTTTTTTATATTTAGTCCTACACCCTAGTTTGACCTCCAGCAGCCCTAGTACTTCGGCACTGTGTTTCCTTATGGTTCCATGTTTTTGTTTTGTGTTCTGCCACCTTGTATTTGATTTATGAGAAGAGTTTAACAAATAATGGGTTACTTAATGATGGTGATGTTATTGCATAATAATTGATGCTTGCAAGTAAACAAAGGTTGGATTATTGTGCAATAAAGGATGTTCAAGAGTAAACAAAGTTTGTTTTCCATATTCTTTATACACTCAAACTCATCACACAAACAGCACAGCTAGTTTGGAGTGCATGCTTAAAAACAATAAAATTTAATGTACATAGTACATGTCATTATTCTAAAACAATAACTACAAGTGCTAACTGTATTGCAAATGTAAGCATCCATACATTCCACACTTCACAATGCAGAAGATGAATAACAAATAAATTACAACACTACCAATAAGGTGCAAGCAAATTAATGATTAACAGACTTGCTATTTTGTCATTTTTTCTTTGTTGTAATAACACTACCAATTTACAAGTTTTATTTGAATTTCTGCAGAGCTCAGAGGATGGAGTGGAAAAAAGAGAGAGATTAATAGATATTGTTGCTGACATTTTAAGTTGCAAATCAGGGGCAATGGCCAAACCTACTAAACATAGCCAGGATCCCAGAAACATGTACACAACTTTAATATATATATATATATATATATATATATATATATATATATATATATATATATATATATATATATATATATATATATATATATATATATATATATATATATATATATATATATATATATATATATAATGGTAAGGTTTTTGGGAACGTTGCATTTGGGAACATTGCATTTGGGAACCTTGTATTGATTTTCTCACATTTCAAGTCATATTTGGCATTAAATCGTGTTTTTTGATCAAATTGCAAAATACCAGATTTCTGCATGAAGTGGAAAGGCATGTTCCCAAAAAGCGTATATATGTATATACTTTTAACAAAGGCGTCGCGCAAAGCCCAAAAATGCACTCAATAAGATTAGCGCAAAAGGACGTAATTTTTCATTCAATTCTGAGAATACCATGCTAATGCCATGGAATTCCAGGCTGGTAAGCTTGCATTGTGTCATCAGGACATCAGCTGTCCTTTTTGTGACTGCATCGCTCACTAGTTCTAGAAAGGAGACGCTGGATAGATTTAGGTTTTTGCGGCCTATGACCGGTTTCGCCCCAAGGGTGTGTGTGTGTGTGGGGGGGGGGGGGGGGCTCTTCAAGTAGGCATACGTCGTAACCTGAGAATTACAAACACAACGCATGTACTAGAAGCCACCTCCAGAATTTACTGGTAGCACCACTAGTACAGCGCGGATTGCATCCCTAAAACTTTAGGAGGTGTTGCAGTGGAAGAAGACAGACTAATTTTGAAATGACAAAAATAGTAATTTTGTATATATTCTCAATTCTGAGATATATATATATATATATACCCATTCAATAACACTTCCCCTTCTTTGATACATGTACTGATATATTGTATAACAAGCAAATTAATAATCATGAACTTGCTCGATATGCTTTCCTTCCCATAATCCCTTGCAGACCAAAAAGTTTCAAACTTGATGCTTGCCTCTGTCCGCAATGCAATAATGCTAAATATGCGTATACTGTCACACTAGCAAGCTTTTTAATATGCTCACTAGTAATAAAATACTTCTTAGTGTGTACATACGCTCGAAATTTCTTTCCCATTACACACACAAAAACGGAGAATAGACAGCAGCAAACACACGAATCGAATCGTCACATTATTGAGATAGACGACACTGATGTCCGCTAGTGATAGTGACAACCTTAGAAAATGACTAAATAAACAAACCTGCTGGCATTTTCCGTCACTATCCGTGTTCTAACTACAAGCAGACTTTACTCAACAATACGACGATTATAGAAAGCAATGATGTCTACACAGTCAAACGAAATCGCCGCGCTGAGTCAGTCGACAGTCCAATACGGGGCACACAAGTCAGCATTTCGACAGAGACAAACACACAAAGGAAGTGTCACACCCAGGTTTACAAATGCACATAGTAATTAATGTCTGTGGTCGCACCTAAGACAGCTTATCCGCTAGTTTTCTCCAACATTGGAGGCGTGCGATAGGGAATTTGCGCGATGAAACATGTTCAGCAGTGTCAGATTTGCTGTGTTCTGTATGTTTGAAGCATACATTGCATTTGGTGTTGGACGGTAAAGTTCCCTTTAGCCTATGTGAATGCAAACTTTATGTCACGACACTTTCTTTGAAACATTTCAGAAAAGTATTACGTGAACTCCAGATTATGCGGGCCGTAGATTGTGAACCTTAAGAGTTTTGTGGTGACGTGATTTAATTTAGTACATGTAGTACACACAGTGCCACTATCAGTGGCGCTGAAGGGGTAAAATTCGCTATGTTTGAGCACTTGAAAATGGAAAGCGAAAATGTACACAGCAAAATGGTCAGTTTATCTCCTGAAACTAGGGCGTTGCGGCTAAATTAATGGGTTAAATTTAGGTTTGCCAATTGCCTGCATGCATATAATTTTCATAAACTCGCTGACAGCTGCTAAAGAAATTTATGAAAGGCGTGGAGTATGGCTCGTGCAAAGTCAAAGGGACAAATGCTTTGCTCACGCTTTCGAATCGCTAATCACACAGCAGAAGTTAATGCTCCTGAAACTAGTACATTATCGTTAAGTATTTCCGTTTGTGTTTCCGATGACTCCAAAAATGTTGTATTTCTTTTGCTCGTCAGTATTTTTTCCCAATTTTTGTGACGTCGCCAAAATGGAGGGAAACATGCAGATGAATACAACAAGAAATGAATGAACCGTGAAATCAATTGATCAGCGACTGGTTTTTTTTCTGCCACGTGTACATTTAGGTTCTGTCTTGTTTATGATCATTTTCATTTTGCCAAACCTTAAAATAAACTTTCACAGTGCGATTTTCATTTTAAAATAAAATAGCCATTTGCTGTGTGGTTTTCAAAAAATGAAACTACGAATGCAATAATTACGATGTTATCGGCTCTATGTACTGGCCCGCCTTTCCACCTGCTGCGAAGGAAGTGTTCGCATGGATGCAGGTTTGTAGGAGTAATTATATGTGCAATGTTGTGTATATTTTTTTTTACGTGAACAAATGTTGATCCAGTCACTGGACTATCATAAGCGTTAAATCACATGGAAATTCAATGTGTTTAAAAGCAGTGTGCAAATAAAGTATGACGATAATAAAAGTGCGCACACTACCTTCTCGGCAGGGGGGAAGATCGGCCTGCTCATTTACGTGAATTGAACACATTCCACCCCAGGACCAAAATCTCCAAATTCTGAAGTCGCTCTCTGAAGGACTGTATTACAATTCTATAGACAGATCGAGCATGATAGTCCAAGGGTTGTGCCAGAATAGCTTGGCACCTATGGGCGCCAAGCTATTCTCGCACCATCCTTGAACGATCGTGCTCGATCTATGTCTTGCTGTGGTGTGTCGGGGCTCAGTGTGGTAATGTGTGATTATTGTTTCACATGCATGAAGATAAATTAGCAAAACAAGTGTCCTTTAGTATTCGTGCATGCGAATAATTTTTATAAAATCCTTAACAGCTGTCAGCGAATTTGTGAAAGGTATACGCAGTTAGAAATACATTAGATCACACGTGTTCTATATAAACTACTACCACTTATCGCAACTTAGAGTACCACAAGCAAATCTGACGATAATTGGAAAAAATGATTTTTTTTTTAAACAGAAAAGCGAGATTTCCCTTGTATAACAATGAAAATCTCGCTTTTCTCAATAATTGACATACAATGGACCTTTGCCAAATAACAGCAGAATTCTGGGTTCCATAGCGTTTTCCTGTATCCGAGTTTAATATAGTATATACAATTCCACGAAGCAGATGAGTCAGTTCTTGAAAAAACAAACAGCTTTTATAACAAAATGTGGCGCAGGTGCGTATTGACTGTTGTGGATGCACACACCCTAAATTTTCTCGTTTTAACTCATTCAGTCCTGACGCACTACAGCAGGAGATGGGTCGACCATGATAATTCAAGGGTAGTGCCAGATTAGCTCGAAGCCGACAGGCGCCAAGCTAATCTGGCACTGTCCTTGAATTATCATGGGCGATCCATCTCCTGCAACTGGTGCATAATCATTAGATGAAGCCTCCAAAATTTGGGAAATACGGCCGCCGGACTGAATGAGTTAATAGTTTGATGTCAATGGCGTGTTATTTCCAACTGAATTCTTCTGTGTGTCGTAATCGTTTCACTAGCTTCCTTGTTTGTTCTCTTGTTTTGAATGTCAATATTAACCCCTCCACTGCGGAGAAAATAGTAAACACGACCCAAATGCAAGAGATATCAATCCTCATGAGCACCCGCGACTGCGGGGGCTCATGAGAATCTATGCCTCTTGCTGAGACCAATTTGTATACATATTACTTGGGCGGCTTTGACTCTTGGTCATTGAATGAACACAGATTTTAAAAACAAAAATGCACGTACAGTGGCGTGGAAGGGGTTAACCCCGCGACATGACGATCACCGTCCCACTGTCCAACGCAACTGCCTGTCTGTATAAATGGTGTGATCAACGGACGTTGCAGGGTGAGACTGAACGTTGGGTGTAGGGCTGCAGTGCTTTCACAAAGCAAGGTGAGTATTAAATGTTATGTTGTTGTTTTAGTTGTTTTTTCCTGTTGCTTTAATTTATTCACTTTTACTCTTTCAGCCCAGTAGGAAGGTGAATCAGTCGAGACAGTTAAAGAACAGTGCTGCGTTAGCTGGGGGACGTCGAGGCGCCAGGCTAATGTGGTCCTGTCGTGAACTGTCATGTTTATTCATCTCCCAGTATTCACGTGGTTTCATATTTTTAGGTATGTGCTATTATAAACTCTATTGAGAGTTAGGCTTTGCCAGTGGTTCTTGTCGCCTCGAAGATCCGGTCGGGGTAAAGGGGAAGGAGTGGGGGTGGGGGGAGGTGGGGTGGGGGTGGTGAAAGGTGGGGTGGGGGTGGGGGAGGTGGGGTGGGGGGTGGTTGGAGGTGGGGTGGGGGGTGGGGGGGGGTGGGGGGTGGGGGGTGTCAGTGTAGGTAGGCCCGCTCCTATACAAACAGTGTGTAACAACTTACGGAGAGCGACATTTAGCTATTTTGCAACAAGAGCTGCTCTCACAATATAGCATGCATAACACAAATACTAATCTTGACGAATAAAGCATCTTTCGGACTACAGTTCAGTGGTGTTTGTTTTGTTCTGGAAAGAAAAATGTATTTGTAGCACCGCCGAATGTGGAGCAAAAACGAAATTGGTCATCTGTCCGTGAGAGCCCCGCGCAGAGCCACGCTACAGTAGTGTTAGAAAACCCGTTTTCGCAAATCCAAGAGCACAGTGCTATAGTTGGTATCTTTGAAAAGATCGTTTCTTGCCTATTTTCACGGCGTCTGGCGCATGTTTGAATTCAAGAGAAAACTGCATCATATTTTGATGTGAAATGTTCATTTTTTTCATTCATGTGACATGTTGTCTGGGAATGACCGCACGCACATGTGCCGGGTACCACTAAAAACTTAATTAAAAAACCGTTCGATTGATATATATCATCTGCGCGGGACAGTCAATTCTTTGATTTGCGCAGGGGTCCTGAAACTGACACCCCCTCACGCAAACGTGCCTTCACAATGACGCCCGCGATAGAAGCTTTTTTTCGTGAACGATGAAGCAAACTTTTCTTGTGACATGCGGAAAACATTGCGCAGTAAAGCAAATTTGTATGCTAAATAATAGGCAACGAAATGTGCTGCATAGTAAACTAAAATTGATTGATAAAATTGATTATTTGGATCCGCAGTTAAAATTTGACTGTGAGTAGTCGATTTCCAGCCTGAACTTCACGCCGTTCTCGTGGTGCATAAGTTATTTTGACCTGAATTGCATCTTTGACAAACTAATCCTAGTGAAATGCACACCATATTTACTGTAATACTTTAGGGTTGCGCTTGAATTTTTTTCTGAAACAAATATGTTCAATGATTTCTTTGAATTAACAGTTTTAGTCTACAACAAGAACAGCAACTCTTCGCAGCAAAAGCTTCTCTCAAAATATAGACACGTCTTCTAATCTAATACTGAAGAAATCGCCTGCACAAAATCCAGCAGACACCCAGCTGCAGTGACACAAAAGATGATTCCAGGATTCCCCCTCTCATGAACGGAGGAGGGGGAAGAAGAGGTATCTTAAACAAGGAAAACGAAGCAGATAACCACTTCGGCTGTTTCCACAGCCAAAACACTTCCTGCAGCTGGTAAATTTGAAAAACGCTGGGAATTCATTCAGAATTCAATGTATCATATATAGTGCTAGAATGCAGTAAATATTGTCATACTATCGTGTTCATATCTGAAATTAACTTGGTTGAGTGAGAAATTATCATACATAAGAGAATTTGTTGAGTGTTTGTGTACATTTTAATGTCTGATTCATGTGTCTACGGTGGAAATTGTAAGTTATAACGGTTTTAGTGAAGGGTGTAAAAGCCATGTAACCACTCATTTTGACACATGTCCAAATTGCAATTATGGTGATTTTTAGAGGTCTCTTGGCTTGACTTCGCGAACGAAGATTTTATAGGAGTTGCCCACGACGTCTGCAGGCTTGTTCGTGGCTGCGGAGGCCAATCCGAGACAGGCAGGTTCGACCGCAGTGGCTGCAGGGGAAGGTATGGCCAGGGTTCTGAGCTGCGGCATCTCTGTTTTTTCTCCTGAGCCGCTTGTCCTTAAGGCTAGCTCTGTGAGAGTCCTCAAAGGAGACAGCTGCCTTGTAAATGGTGGAGCGCCAGGTGTCACGGTCCGCAGCAAGCGAAGACCACTGGTGGTGGTCGATTTGGCAGGCACTAAGTGACTTCTTGAGACAGTCTTTGTATCTCTTCTTTGGTGCCCCTCTGTCACGGTGTCCAGTAGCAAGCTCGCCGAACAGGGTGATCTTTGGTAGGCGATGATCCTCCATCCTGGAGACATGCCCCGCCCAGCGGAGCTGTGTCCGCAGCAGCAAAGCCTCGATGCTCACAGTTTCAGCCTGTTCAAGGACCTCGACGTTGGTGACATAGTCACTCCAGTGAATGCCCAGGATGGTACGCAGGCAGCGCTGGTGAAAGCGTTCGAGGAGTCGTAGTTGGCTGCGGTAGAGGGCCCAAGACTCGGAACCATGCAGCAGGGTGGTGAGGACCACAGCTCTGTACACGCTAATCTTGGTGCCTGTTTTCAGCTGTTGATTGTGCCACACCCGCTTGAAAAGTCGCCCGAAAGCGCTGTTCGCTTTTGCCAGCCTGCTGTCAAGCTCCTTGTCTAGCTTGGCGTCCGACGTGATAATGCAGCCAAGGTAAGTAAACTGGTGCACTGACTTTAGTTCAGACTCGCCAATGGTGATGTGAGGAGGGCGATACACTGTCTTGGGTGCCGGCTGATGGAGGACCTCTGTCTTTTTCAGACTGACCTCGAGTCCAAAGAGCTGGGCAGCATCTGCGAAGCAAGACGTGATGCGCTGCAGGGCTCTCTCTGTGTGTGCAACGAGGGCAGCATCATCAGCAAAAAGCAGCTCACGAATCAGTTGGTCTAGGGTTTTCGTGTGGGCCTGCAGTCGTCTGAGGTTGAACAGGCTGCCATCGAGACGATACCTGATGTACACTGCATCGTCATCATCGAGGTCCACTGTGGCCTGCTTCAACATCATGCTAAAAAAGATGGTGAAGAGGGTCGGTGCCAGCACGCAGCCCTGCTTTACGCCGTTGAGAATAGGGAATGGTTCTGAGAGGTCATTGTTGAGTCTGACCTGGCCTTGCTGGTCCTCGTGTAGCTGGACAATCATGTTGAGGAACTTTGGGGGACAGCCAAGTCGCTCCAGGATCTGCCACATGCCTTGCCTGCTCACAGTGTCGAACGCTTTTGTTAGGTCGACAAATGTTACATACAGCCCTTTGTTCTGCTCGCGGCACTTCTCCTGTAGCTGTCTCAGCACAAAGACCATATCGGTGGTGCTCCTGTTTGCTCTGAAGCCACACTGGCCCTCTGGGAGTTGGTCTTCAGCGATGGCAGGTACCAGCCGATTCAGGAGCAGCCTTGCAAGGATTTTCCCAGCAATGGACAGCAGGGTAATTCCCCGATATTTGGAACAGTCAGACTTCTCGCCTTTGTTCTTGTACAGGGTGATAACGACTGCATCACGGAGATCTTTTGGTAGTGTTCCTTCCTCCCAGCAGCAGAGAAAGAGGTCATGGAGCTTGTTGTGCAGTGCTGTGCCTCCATGTTTCCAGATCTCTGGCGGTATTCCATCAATGCCTGCTGCTTTGCCACTCTTGAGCTGGTGGATGGCTGTGAGGGTCTCTTCAGCGGTGGGCGGTTCGTCCAATTCAACCTTTACTGGGAGGTGTGGGATTTGTAGGACGACTGCTTCTTGAACAGTGCGCTCAGCGCTGAAGAGGCTCTGAAAGTATTCCGACCAGCGGTTCAAGATGGAGGTATTATCTGTGAGGAGTGCCTGGCCATTCGCGCTTCGCAGGGGACTTTGTACCAGGTGCCTGGGGCCATACACTGCTTTCAGTGCTTCGTAGAAGCCCCTGTAGTCACCATTGTCAGCACAAAGCTGGGTCCTCTGTGCAAGTCTGGTCCACCACTCATTTTGGAGATCTCTGAGCTTGCGCTGGAGACTGCTGCAGACGAGGCGGAAGGCAGATTTCTTCACAGGGCAGGAAGGCTGGGCTAGGTGGGCCTGAACCGTGACAGTAAAAACCACACAATTCTACCTTCACGTGATAATCTAATAGGTGTCCAAACATAACACTTTCTTAAATATGCAACAACAAAAAAAGCACCATTTAGGTCATATTCAAATGTACATATGTGAACCAACATAAACTTCTGATATTTTGCAAGTGCATTTCTTTTAACGTGTACTTTCAAGTGGTGGATTTCTTATTGGCAGTTTCTTGAATAAAAAGAGAAAAGGGTAGACCTACATAGTCAATGTCGGAGGTAAGAGTCGAGGGCTTTAGTTCGAGACTTACTTCCGATATTGACACCGCCAACGCCCCCACCCACCCACCCCCGACTCCCCACCCCTACCCCCTAACCCCACCCCGTCCACGTCGAGAGGCGACAAGAAACAGTGGCAAAGCCTAACTCGTAATGCAACGATTTTAGCTTGTCTGCTAAAAAGTGTGAGCGTGAAGTATACCCTTGAACACAAAAGAAAAAGAAGATGAGTGCGTATGACATAGAGATTCAGGGGACGCAAATCTCAATACCTTCGACAGTCGCTCACCAACCTCGCACAAACTTCATTAGCGTGGAATTTCTCTCTAAGGTATTTCTAATTTAACACATTTTCAGTTATTATTCTTCTGTATAAAATTGGTACCGTAGGCCGAACACAAATCGTACATATAGTTGTTTCGTTGCACAAACTCCTCAATTTTTATTTTTCAAGCTTTTTGTTTGTTCTCCGTTTCGACTACGGCCAGTATGTCAAGCCTATAAAGGACCTTCGCTTCCATTTTGTTGTTGTTGTTGTTGATATTATTTAACTTATCCGATACCACGTTGATAAGAAGACTCCCGCTGACTTGATGAGAACGGGGGACTCACCAGGGGAAAAAGACGTATAGAGATAGGCCAATGAGAAAAAGTGTAAAGAGTCTGAAAGAAGACAATTAGGCATTGAATCGCCTGTGTTGGGTTACTTCTCGGGTTACAGCGTGGTACTGTAGTCCGATGAAGATGATTATCAGACCGACGCGCCAAAGGCGCGCAGGTCTGATAATCAGCTTCAGGGGATTACAAACCAGGATGTAACTCGAGAAGTAACCCAACACAGACGGTTCAATGCCATGGTCGTTCAGTCTAACTTACGCACTATTTAAAGCCTCGAATGTGCGTGTTTACGTCAGGAGTAAAACGCCAAATATTTCTGACGTCATACTATTTTCTAGGAAATACACAAGGGACGCGACTCTTTGTGAATAGGCTACCATGCCCGTTCTTACAAATGTGCTTGCTTTTTGCCGTTGGAATTTCAAAATGCTGCTTCTAAGCAGCCAATGGCAAGATCAGAATATGTAGCAATCAAGTGCGGACTTTTCTCACTGGTTTGAAGCGATAAAACTTCTATTTTGAGGGCAGGACTGCATGGCAAGCAACTGGATAGAAGGTAGTTCTGATTTCGTACATGAAACATGTATTGTTGGCATCCTTCGCCAACCGGTACTGAGCTCATACACGCATTCAACAGACTTGATCTTTTCAACAAAAACTGAAATGGCATAGATCTGTCACATTTTATTGATCTATTTCTCTTTCTCTATTACTGCACGAGAGGCAACAGTCTTTGCTTTCTAAACAGCTTACGTGTTGACATGGAGCACAATGGGAAGTTTCGAGCTGTCTCAGTTCAGAGTTGAATTGCGACACATTGGTGTAGCACTTGCGTTGTGTGCTCACCGCTTGAGTCATGCCAAAATAAGGTACAGTTCTTTTATTTCCCTATCGTTTCCCTATCCCCATTATTTTGATCTTTGTGTTTTCCCGTTATTTACGATGTTAGGTGCCAAACAGCCCTGATCTAAGCGTTCAGACAAAAACCCTAGGACAGATTCGTGCGCGATACTAGAATTGCGGATTGGCCAGCTGATAAAATATTACAGGTACGGCAATGGTTTTAGGAGGTAGGCACTGGGGCATTGAACCACCTGAGAATTTTAGAGGCTGACCAATTACAGTGTCAGAAAATGGAGTGACTGAACGACAAAGATTTTTGTACAACTCGCACGTTTTTCTCGACCATGCGTTATAAGGCTGTCTCAGTTCACTCATGATTCAGTTAGATAGATAGATAGATAGATAGATAGATAGATAGATAGATAGATAGATAGATAGATAGATAGATAGATAGATAGATAGATAGATAGATAGATAGATAGATGGATGGATGGATGGATGGATGGATGGATGGATGGATGGATGGATGGATGGATGGGCGGGCGGGCGGGCGGGCGGGCGGGCGGGGCGGGCGGGGCGGGGCGGGGCGGGGCGAGGCGGGGCGGGACGGGACGGGACAAAATAGATAGATAGATAGATAGACAGATAGACAGATAGACAGACAGACAGACAGACAGACAGACAGATAGATAGATAGATAGATAGATAAATAGATAGATAGATAGATAGATAGATAGATAGATAGATAGATAGATAGATAGATAGATAGATAGATAGATAGATAGATAGATAGATAGATAGATAGATAGATAGATAGATAGATAGATAGATAGATAGATAGATAGATAGATAGATGCATAAATAAATGCACAAATAAATAAGTAAATCAATCAATTAATCAATCAATCAGCGAACAATGATAGGGAGCTATGTGCCTTTCTGTGAAGGTAACTTATTTTGGATAACACTTGCTGCAACTGCATCCCCTAATGCAATGGGATAAACAGGAAATGGAATGAAAAGGATTTGTGCGGCCTTGACCCCTTGTCGTTCGGCGGAAAGGACGCTAAACAAAGCGTCTTTTCAATAAGCGGTATCATTAGTAGCAGCAAAAAGGTTATCCCTTTCCTGTAGAAATCACCGAGACAAAACCCGCTTGGTACCGACACGCATGTTGAGAAATAAGAAGGCAGTAAAATACTGATCCAATAAGCAAAAGGCCGTCGGCACTAATACAGGCACTGGGGAAAGATCATCAAATACGACACTGGAGAGGCGAGTCAATAAAGTAAATACATGTTGTATACATGAACAACTGTCACCTTAAACATTTTGTACAACTGCGTCTTGCTATTTCAATTTTCTGTTGACCCCTTGGCTGGCGGTAGTGCGTTTTGTCGATGTGACTCAGGAATAATCTCAACAAAAAGAATGGCGAAGCTTTCATGGCACACGTGCATGAGAAAATCCCATACTTTTCTCTGCCCTTATGTGATCTTGACCACATGTGACTTCGATCGTTGTAGACCAAACACTCGCGCTTCAAGAGTAAATGAATACAATTGTTCAGTTCAGTCACTGAATCTCAATTTTTAAGTTATATTCCCCAGGATTAGCATCTCTCAACATAGTCAGAAAACTGTCTGCAACAGATACTGCTGGCAGTATGACTATGGATCCTTTGTGTACTATCTTAGAGCTTTATGGTGTAAATACAATGCCAAATGACGTAATTCATCGTTTGGAGGGTGTATCGTTTGTGTATCCGAGTCGCGAATTTATCGTCTTCATCGGCCTCGTTTTGAATTAATATGCATATTTATGAGCCTATGTCACAAGGCAGAACCCGGCTGACTATCAGTGTATCACAATACTGCAGGTCACGAGGTCATCGGTGTGATGTACAAACGTGTCGGTGTACACGTGTACTGATGTTTTCCGGCATCCCTTTGACGTAATTTTCACAAGAAAGTAGAATAAACCTTCCGTACTCACCATGCTGTCAAAATCACAATGCGGGTTCCGCTAGACCTGCTAGTATTTACTGGTAACGATCGTGCGTAGCGCGCCGAGGGCGTGCGTGTTTGGCGCTAGCAAAGCGAGTCCACGGTGCCTAGTTTGACCGTTGATAATTTACCCCTCGGAAACACGCACCGTCTTCCATCATTGAAACAGAACATTGGTATTTAACCCACTTTCTGCGCTGCAGTCAATTTCACATCTCACACATCGAGGTCTACGTAACGCATCATTGGAAACGACAAATGCACCCTCGCAGCAGAAGCACAACGTCTCTGAATCGAGTGAATGAGAACTAGCACAGACACTAAAGCATGTTACGTCCAGCGATGGGCAACTTTGACACACACCGTAGTTTTCAGATCTCTGTAGCATAAAATGTGATAACTAGCTCGTAACTATTATGATAAAACTGGTTAAAATCTTGCGAAATCAATAAGAGATACATTCTACTGCAGATCATGAAATTTGAAAATCACTAGCGCTCGCGGAACTATAGGAAGATCGACAAAGACCGTAGATTACTTAATGATTCAGCTGGACAGTGACAAATTCCGGGTGGGTGGTCAACCCAAGCTCTTGCTTTACGCGTTGCCACATGTCCATATTCCCTTGTCCTATGTCAGTTCTTCTTAGGGATATCTTGTCTCTCTTCCTCTTTCTTCTCTTCCGCAATTCCGAGTCTGTCAATGTCGGCGCGAGTCGACGATACTATCTTTTTTTCTTCGCTGGTTCATCCGCCATCTTGTCTCTGATTGGTTATAGTTATGCAGATGGCCTAAGATCGTATAGAATAGTTATGACGTCAGCTACCATCGCCTATCAGAAGCAATCTTTCCTGAGATCCCACAAAAGATTCCGGTGGGCCTTTTTCGCTAAACGGACAAAAGAAAGCATTTAGTGGGACAATAGGGTGGTGACTGTCTAAGTGGGTGTGTATGCTGAATCCCAGGAGAGCTTTTTGCGAACTGAAGCCTTAAAAATGTCGGATGTGCCCCTTTAAATCTTAGAGTCTATAATAAATAAGTACTGGTCAGTCATTTTGGACCTTGCCGCATTAAAGCGAAGTAGCCTAGCCATAAGGGTGGAAAGTCCAGAAACATAGACCAACACTCGAATAATTTGTCAGGTTCCCAAACATCAACATGATGTACGAGAGAGTGACCCTGAAAAAGCCTATGAGAATGAGACGTGTGGCGAGCGTCTGCTACTTGTTTGCAAGAAAATGATTCAAAATAAAATGAAGATTCTGCCTATGTTAACTTATATACGCTAGGATTTGAGTCCACAAGAGAAACTAAACGCAAAGCAAACAGTGTTGTGCTTCGTACTGATTTGCAATGGGTCGTACTGTCATCCAGTTTGAAATGCAACGAGCTGAGCGCTTATAGGGTCCTATATTTGCTATGAAGATAGACAGGAATCATCGCTAGAGTGTTTACACACCCGGATTTTGACAGTTAAAACGATACTGATTTTTAATGAATAAATTTCTGTGACCATGCGGACAGCGTTTTAATATCGAAAAAAGCCGCATGTGCGCACGATCATTTTCGTATAGCACATCTCATGAGTAAACAATTTTAAAATTCCACATCAAAATCTGATGTAGTTTTCTCTTAAATTCAAACATGTGCCAGACACTTTGATGAAGGACAGGGAAAGCTCTTTTTAACGATACCAAATGTAGCGCTATGCGTTTTATCTTGGATTTGCGCAAGTGGTTTTACTAACACCACTGTAGCGCGGCTCTGTGCGGGGCGCTCGCGGACAGCTGACCAAGTTTTGAATTTTTTTTTACGCTTACCTCTGCTCCGGCGGTGCTACAAATACATCTTTCTTTCCAGAATAAAACAACACCACAGAACTGTAGTTTGGATGATGCTTTATTCGCATTGTTTTTATTTTTGTTATGCGTGCCATATGTTGAAAGCAGCTCTAGATGCAAAATAGCTAAATGTCGCTCTTTGGCACAGTTGTTACCCACTGTTTGTATAGAGACGAACCTACCTACTTATAACTTTTGAAGCGTCGTGTGTGTGTGTGTATCTGACACACTGTGTCTCTCATACAATGTACACAAATACTTCACAACACCGTCTTTTATACTATTACAGATTCTAGAACAAATCCAGCAAATTCACCCAACACAACCAATCAGAAAAGAAAACGTAACCTAAACTCATTAATATTCATTAAAATAAAACCCTCTAGAAGTTACTACAGCTTTCGACTAACATCCAGGCGTATTCGAAACAATGTTACGAAATGTTCCCAACAACTTTGACGTCATATTTGAGGTCACTAGAATGATCGCGCCTTTTCGAGAACGTTCTAGGTCAAACGAGGTCGGACTATAACAACAATGTAAAGAAAAGACGTGTCATTTTAGCTACACAACAGAAATCGACCGCGATTCTCCAAGCAAAAGAAGATGATTCCTACTAAAAAGGTACGTGATTCTTATCCAAAATAACTCAAATAAATATCGGATCTTTTCTATGATCAACACACTCATGCACTCAAAAGAATAACACAACCACAAACGTAACAGTGAGTGTGTATGTGTGTGTGTGTGTGTGTGTGTGTGTGTGTGTGTGTGTGTGTGTGTGTGTGTGTGTGTGTGTGGTGTGTGTGTGTGTGTGTGTGTGCGTGCATGTGTGCGTGTGCGTGCGTGCGTGCGTGCGTGTGTGTGTGTGTGTGTTTGTGTTTTTGTGTGTGTGTGTGTGTTTGTGTGTGTGTGTGTGTGTGTGTGTGTGTGTTTGTGTGTGTCTGTGTGTAAACACGAAAATCTCCAAAGTATGCGTATGTACAAGCTTGAAATTAAGGGATTTGCTTCATTCAGAGGATGTCTAAGACAGCCTCCTAGCATATTGAAATTGGATGTCTGACTGAAAAGTTAAATGGCCGTTTATAGAAAGTCGGTTGACCCACATTAGAGTCCGTAATTGTTGTTATATTCACTTGAATTTTCGGATGGGTACCACCGTTTTAACTTAGTATTTTCCATTTATTTATGAAGTAAGGTGCTGAATAGCCCTAACCTAAATCTTAAGACCAACGACAGACCTAGATTCCTGCGCGATTACAGAATTGCGGATTGGCCAGCTGATAATAACAGGTACGGCAATGGTTCTAGCAGGCAGGCAATGGGACAATGAACCCCTGCAAATTTAAAGTGCTGACCAATCACAGTGTACGAAAATGGACTGACCGCACGACAATGTCTGTTGAATGTTATGAAGAACACGTACAGTATGTACCAAGACAACATGGCTGACTTGACTCAGAAAATGTTATTATTAGAAAACTTAAGCAATTTTGCCAGATGGCCGATGGGATCCATTCTTGCAGCTTATCTCTCTGGTTGTACAGAAGACACAGACAAGGCGCTGGACATTGGTGTGTGCACATACCTTTTACTGAGAAGTCCAGATTTGTTTGAAATGGCAATCAAAATGGCTGAAGGTGCATGAAATAACATTGAAGTAAACGTTTTGCACACTCATGTATGGAGCAGCAAAACCATGTCGGTGCTTGGTGTGTGTATTATGGTTTGGAGAGACGTAAGCTCAACTGATCGCAGTCAGCTGGTCCATATACGAGAAAGTTTGAATGGAACTGGAAGACAGTCTATTGTACTACCATACATTTTGTCGTGCGTCCGAAAGCACACTTTGACACTACAACAAAATAACACTCGTTCTGCATATGTGGCAAATGTTGTCACACAGCACCTCGAGCAGTATAATATTCAAACTCTACTATGTCCTGAAACTTAAAATTCAGCTGTTCATTTATAGAGCACATTTACAAATCCATCCATTATGAAAACATTTTTTTTTGCTTAAAACTCTGTTTATGATGTGGTTACTTTTGTTTTTTGTTTTTATGTTTTTGCTTTGGTGTGTGTGGAGGAGGAGGGAGGGGAAGAAGGAGGAGGTAGGTGGGGGGGGGGGGGGTAGGAGAGAAGGTAGGGGTGGGGACGGGGGCATGAGATCAATGTGTCTAAACAACAGCACACATGTTTGTCAGTTCATCTGGTTGCTTGTATTCATGAACAATGTACGAAATGAAATTTATTCACAGTTACTGCAAAGTCTGATTTTAACTTTTCATAACTCTACAACAAAACAAGCGGTTTGCTGAATCAGTTAGCTTGACTCATAATCTATTTTTAGCTTTAAAAAAGGTGTGTGTCGAGCGTGTACAATGCTATTATTTGTTGATTCGATCTTGTGGCCGTACACAAGAATAAAGATTGAAATCGTTGAATTGACTGCATTTTTTAACTCGTAGAGTTTAACCCCATCACTGCCGGAAAGGGTGAACACAAGCCAGGTGCGTAGAGACATGGATCTTCATGAGCCCCCGCGACTGCAGTGCATTAGGATCTATGTCTCTTGCTGACACTATCCAGTTTGTATACACGATCCTAATAAGGTTGTAGATTTGTGTCGTTTAAAAAACACCGATTTCAAAAACACAAACTGCGTCCACTGGCAGTGAAGGGGTTAATAAATAAGCTCTGATCTGTGATTCTGAACCTTGCAGTCCTAAAGCTAACCATCCCTAATCTAGGAAAGTCCAGAATCATGCACCAGCACTCGAATGATTTGTCAAGTTCTCAGCTATCAACACAATGTGCGAGATATTATTTGCGGTGGTCTGTAATAGTTGACCTTGCGACTTCAATTCGTAAGGTCTAAACTAACCCTGGCCGAGGCCTCCGTTATTTTGGGGGGCTCTAGAACCGAGGCCCCGAATCCAACCGCTGAAAATCAGTGGCGCATTAAGTTACCGGATGATTTGACGGTGGCGCAAAAGATATTTTGTATCCTAACGTTTTCCGAACGCCTAAGTTCCCTTCAGAAATCAAGGCGCACACTAGAATCGGAGCGGCTCCGTTGCTTGGGGTAGGTTGTTTTTTCTTCCCGTAAAGGGCCTTCCCAAGGAGTACAGTGTTTCATATATGTACTGCAAGAATGAGGAGTCAAATAAATTATGAACAAGAACAAGAATATTATGTCGTCTTCAGAGCTGTCGAGTTTAGTAAATGTTTTCATGTTACCATCATATATATGGTAATGACGTGGAATCTATTTATCCGTCCAAATTCTTCAATTTTTTTGTGTACAAAATGGAGGGAGGTCTGAAATCTTTCACGTCGCAGTAGCTGACAGTGGCTTGTACATTTAATAAAAATTTCTACATGAGATTATGGTGACATAGGAGCTCCAGGTAGGTTTCTTCACTGATTTCTTCCTTTATTTTTTTTTTTAAATATTTCTGACGTTCAGCGCCGCGACACGACTCCTACACGTTATTAACATACGGCAAGGACTCCAAGCGCTGTTCCTTGGTATGCGCTTGGACTACAAGCTACTGCCACAGCAGACACAAGAGGCCATTACACACACATACGCACACGTACTATGGTAAATAACAGATAATCAGATGTATTTGAAAACGCATTATTTTTTTAATTGTCGTTTGCTCTTTCGATTACGCACGCACGAGCTCTGTTACATTTGCACGCGCATTACTATTCTAAGACTGGGGATCACATGACCGATCTCATGATTTAACCGAAGTGTGTTTCCACCGCAAATTTACAAAACCAAGATGGCGTCCGGTCCAGAGTGGGTCGATTCGAAGACAAGCGTCAGACGGTAACGCTTTGCTTCAAAGCTGCGACGTACTTTCAGTTAGCAGAATTGAGTCCGAAATAGCTCAGGCGGTTAAACGTCGGAGCAAAAGAGCGAAGGGAATCGCCGGGTCGTGGATTCGAATCCCCGTCCCGGCCCCGACGGATTTGTTCAATAACATGTCCGTTGAAAGGTCCTGGTAAATCAAAGTGGCACAGTTGGAGTGCGCCTGAGTTGATCAGTGTTCAGGTCGTACGCCATAGGCAATAGATTTTCCTGTCCCCCCATAACCCGCCCGTCAGGGCCGTCTATTATCACTCCGGTGCCGTTGACGTTAAACCCGGAATTAATCAATCAGGTAGCAGAACAGCTTTGGACACAGTACAGCATTTATATTAGGCCTTATTTTCTTCCTCCTTTGTCAGGTATTTGTGCGCCACCACTCCTACACGTTTTTAACATGGCAGGGACTCCAAGCGCTGTTCCTTGGTATGCGCTTGGTCTGCGAGCTAGGTCTAAACAGGTCACAGACTACACACAAGTGAATGTTGTAGTGCCATCAAAACAATGTATTCCTCTGTGCTGTCAATAGATGGGCCTGTGTCATGTGTGTGTGGTCGTCTGTACCGCCATCTGGCTTTGTGTGGACTTCACGTCCGCTCAGGGTAAGGCAGTGCACTCATGCCGTCGTTCTCGTTTTGTGTGAGACTTGTATAATGCGTAAAAAAGACAATGCTAAGACAGACAAAAAGAAAAAAAGAAAGAACTTATTAGTAACACTGAGTACAATCAAACTTGTCTAGCGGCCAACTTTATATAGTGGTCACTTGTTTATAGCAACCACTCAAAAGTATACCTCTCCTCAATTTTACTATAGTAAGACCATGCTTGAAACGGTCATCTGTCTGTAGTGGTCGTTAATGTGACCGGTATGTGTAGGTTTCACTGTATCTGCTGACTTGTAATGTTTTACAACTGCATATCATTTCCCCCTTTTCTCATTCCACGTACAAATTTTTTGTCTTCGTTCATGTGTCACACATTCAGCCCTGACCCTATACAACAAGATATCAATTGACCGTGATAGTTCAAGGACTGTGACAGAACAGCTTGGCGTCTACCATAGGGGTCCGTTGATAATAGCTTTAATTAATGCAAATCCACTGCGCCACCGCGTGCGCGCCAGCGCCTATACTAAGCTCAAGACAAAATCCGGCTTGAGCTTAGTATAGGCGCTTGCGCGCACGTTGTGGCGCAGTGGATTTGCATTAGTCAAATCTACTATCAACGGACCCCTATGGCGTCTACAGGCGCCTAGCTGTTCTGACACCACCCTTGAACTATCATGACCTTTCGATTTCCTTACCTGCAATGCTTCAGAGGACAGTTCTTTAATTTAGGAATTATGTTGTTAGGTTTTTGTTCTTACTGCATTGCAATGAAACTCTTGCTTTTCAAAACATTTGACGTACTAGCTTTTGTCAAATTACGGCAGACATGTTTTCGCTCCGTGTTGTGTTGTAAGAATTAAGACATATTCTCGTATTCATCTATCCAGGTTCACGCAACAAGAAACGCACAAAGTCCTGCTCTGTGTATCCTCGTTTGTCAGAGATGCCGACTACCTGAACATAAAAAAATATACATTCGCGTTTGTCGTTGGGTCTTATTTCATAGGTTGTATAAAGCATTTTACATATATCTTATCCGTCGACAGTTAAAACCTCATTTCCTTCAACGTCCTATATGTACTTTAACACCTTCCATGCCACTGGACACATACTTTATTTCCTCTTTGTTCATTTAGTGACCAACAGCCACTACCGCCCAAGGAACATTGGTACAAATTGGCCGCAACAAGAGACATAGATCCTCATGATCCGCCGCGATTGCGGCGGCTCATGAGATCTATGTCTTGCAGTTGGATCGTGTTAACGTTTTTTTGCAGTGAATTGGTTAACCGCATTGCGCATAAAGCCACCGTGTACGCAGAAGTGAGATGTTAATAAAAGGTCCTCTGGCCATGGTGTTATCATACGCACTCTCCTTTCTTTCGTTTCCGGCGTAACATTTGGATGTGGACAAAAATGTTTTTCGTGCACTGAAAAGCAAAGCGACAAAATGCCAACCATTTGTGCTTGAAGGACTCACTGAAAACTTAGAGAAAACTGTCTGCTGTAGTTAGAGCTTTACACAACCTTTCTTTATTTGAGAGAGAAAGCAAGAAAGGGTTAATAGCTCACACTATTTTCCACATAAATATTCTTTGTGTGTCTTACAATGATGCTGCATCGAGTTGAATTAGGAAGTTTCAATGTCGTAAACTGAAAGACTTTTCTGGTCTCCTTCTCTTTGTCTACACAGGAGAGTTCTCACGTTGCGCACAAAGGACAGCCGCACACCTCTGCCATCTGTGTGTGTTGATATGGATTGTGAGAAGGGTAGAATCGTCTTAGCTGAGGCAGGATAAAATTGAAAACCAGATGCATTGGCGAATTTTAGGTACCAAAGCCCGCCCTAAAATTACATACATGAATAATTGTAAAAAACTTACATTTGCATGCTTATGTTTACAGGATGCAAGGATGGTTGGGCTACAGAAAGATGATAATTAATATACAGCAAAAGTCTCTCGAGCGGAAGTCGGCCGCAGTGGGCCCGCGCACAGCCGTGCGCCGGCCCACTGTGGCTGACGTCGGCCCGAGGAGCTTTGGAAGACAGAAATGCGTCGCTTTGGAAGAACAATGACTGTACAGTTTTGGTTTTGAGCTTGTTCTCGCCAAGCGTGTTTTTTTCTTGGTTGGATAATTTTTCTAAATTTTGTTTTAAATTTTTTTATGGACCGATGGCCTGTATAAACCAGTACTAACAGAGGATTGTGCTTTCGTGTTTTACACATTTTGTGTGTGGCACTGATGTCGTCCATGCAATATCCTCCCAGCAAGGAATATGTTTTTAGGACCCAAAACGGCCGCTGTTTGGCTCGCGGCCCCGGCCTGTGCGAGGTCCAAAAGAGACTGATGTCGGCCCGGGGATCTTGCCCTTACTGGGATGATTGGCTTTTAACTCTGGGTTTTCATCAATGTGTATGTGTGTTTGTGTGTGCGTGTGTGTGTGTGTGTGTGTGTGCGTGTGTGTGTGTGTGTGTGTGTGTGTGTGTGTGTGTGTGTGTGTGTGTGTGTGTGTGTGTGAGAGAGAGAGTATGTGTGTGTTTGCGTGCGTGCGTGGCGTCTTACTAACTCATTCGAGACGTGCCGCCTCCGGATCCGCGGCTTATGCCGCGTATCCGGAGGCGGCACATCTCGAACGAGTTAACAACTTGTAAAAAATATTTGTCGGAGCAGCCGTCATCGCTGTTGTGTACATACGTTTCGAAGTAAGCATGATGATGCGGTGCCCACTGCGGCCGTCGTGGTCCCGAAGACCTTTTGCTACTGGGGTCTGCCTCTTGGAGATGTTTGGAGTACTGTCCGTGCTTATTTGTACAGGGTTGGTTATCCGCCGTGAATTGGTTCTCGTTTGTTTTTGGGAGTCGCTCGTAGCAAACTATACCTCACTAATCATCGCGAATCAAAACGATCATACCGCCGGCCAGAGTGTTAACTTCCGTACCATATACCCGAAGACTCGCGTCCTAATATATATATATATATATATATATATATATATATATATATATATATATATATATTATATATATATATATATATATATATATATATATATATATATATATATATATATATATATATATATATATATATATATATATATATATATATATATATATAATTTTTCAATAAATTCTGAGAATGCTGTGCTAATGCCATGGAAATCCAGGCTGGTAAGCTTGCATTGTGTCATCAGGACATAAGCTGTCCTTTTGTGACTGCATCGCTTATTAGATCTTTTGAGCCTTCCACTTAACACCTACTACATAAGGTAATAGGGACTACCCCCAGGCGCCCCGCAACCCGCTGGAGAATATCCAGTCCTCCCGAGAGGGGAGGCTAGTGCATGAATATTCCCAAACAGATCTTGGACCTGCTGGATAGATTTAAGATTTTTGCCGCCTACGACCGGTTTCGACCCTGGGTCTCATCAGGTAGGCATACGGGTACCTGATGTAGTACTCCGTTATCCCGGCACAAATGTGCGTAACCTGAAATTGCAAACAACGCATGTACCAGATGCCGCCTCCAGAATTTGACTGGTAGCAACCACTAGTCCAGCGTGGATTGCATCCCTAAAACTTTATGGGGTGTTGCAGTGGAAGAAGACTGACTAATTTTGAAAAGGCAACACCTAGGCAATTTAGTGGTACAATTATTCTTTACTTTTAACAAAGGCGTTGCCCAAAGCCAAAAAATGCACTCAATCAGAGTAGCTCCGAGGGACATAATTTTTCAATAAATTAAATATATATATAATTTTTCAATATATATATACATAATTTTATATATATAATTTTTCAATATATATATACATAATTTTTCAATAGATTAAATATATATATAGTTATCGTTCAAGTCGAAAATGCGTGTGTGCTGGTCTGTGATTTCAGACCTTACGGCTCTAGGCCGTAAGGTCCAAAATCACAGACTAGCACACACTTAATTTTCCTTCAATTAGATTTTAGTCGGTAGATCTGCACTTACTATATATTATTATAAGTAAAACTCAAATTACTGTACAATGTTTCACTTCGAATATCCTGTTAGGCTTATAAGCTCTGAATTATAAGTGACTCGAGTTTCAGTATGTGTATGAACCCCTGCCATCTGAGCGGGCTAATACAGGGTGCGTATTCGCGATTTTCATAAGATGGCATATTCATGAGGTGAAGGTGAAGGTCTCAGGGAGCCTCGTTTTCAATTTCTGACTGTCACACCGTGGTGTGACGTTGTCTGGTGTTTCACCTCACCGTCGGCCACGATTCCAAGAGTGATGTCGCATTTTCGCAATGAAACGATGTCGCAATTAAAAAAAAAAAATATATATATATATATATATATAAAAATATATATATATATATATATATATATATATATATATATATATATATATATATATATATATATATATATATATATATATATATATATTATTGCAAAAAAATTACCTCAAAGGAATATTAATGTCTCGGCGACCCAAAACAATGAGGTGAATGTCTCCTGAACGCTTCCCTTTCGTTCGCTGTTCAAGAACAGTCAGTACTATACTATGAAATTCACAGACACGACGGATACAAGAATGCAGAATACACAGAATACAGTCGATATATTCTTTCAAATACTTTGACAGTAGTATCCCAGTGAACTTATTCAAGGTGCCCGGTATCAATAGCTGCGAAAGTGTCGTACAGCGTTACCGGCGGCACATACACCAAGTTGATACCCAGTGTGCAAAAGGCCATCGGGTGGACGACGGGTGGGCGTCGGCCCGCGCTCAGCCGTGCGCCCATGGCTGTACCGGCTGCCTTTCATTACTGAATTCACTAAGGTTTGCTCTCAGCTATGCAACTGGTTTATTAGTAATCCAGACCAAAAAGGTGACTGCCAAGCGTGTAAGTATGCAAAGAAGTACCCAACGGAGAAAGAAACACGCTTAGAAAAGACGGGTACAACACAATTTATTAATATTTCGGGTAAATACCCTTTGTCAAAATAGACAAACAAACAGAGAGATTAGCCGCTACTTATCTTCATTGGCAGAAGGAATGTGGCAATGTGCCAATGAAGATAAGTAGCGGCTAATCTCTCTGTTTGTTTGTTTATCTATTTTGACAAAGGGTATTTACCCGAAATATTAATACATTGTGTTGTACCCGTCTTTTCTAAGCGTGTTTCTTTCTCCGTTGGGTACTTCTTTGGTTTATTAGTGTATTTGTATCGAACGTATGTATTCCCCTTTCCTTTTCCTATCCTAGATATACCAACGAGCAAAAGAAATGCATATTTTTTTACTCATCGGACACACTACAGTGTTTCTGATAATTCCCCCCAAAAAAGATGTCGCATTTCTTTTGCTCGTCAGTATAGAACAGTTGCCACCACGGCACCTTCCATCGCACAGTGACATTTCAGTTTTAAAACTGTTAGCAATACTACACTGATGTCGAGAAAGGCCCAGAGAGGGCTGAGCAGATTTTTAAAACTGATCAGCCCCGATCTACTACGGAGGCTCCACGAGCGCAGGTCAAGTCAGGCTGGACAGCATACTGCGGTATCGGGCTGATGTATCGCGCGTGCGCATGTCTCTGGTGCACACGGCGGGGGACTGATGCCCGTTGAGGAAAAGGTCCTCGTGCCAACATCAGCCCTAACTCATTCTACCCCAGACACACCACAGCAAGATAAGGATCTACCATGATAGTTCAAGGGTGATGCCAGAATAGCTTTGCGCCTACGGGCGCCAAGCTATTCTGGCATCACCCTTGAACTATCATGGTCGATCTGTGTCTTGCACTGCAATGCAGTCTTCAGAGGACAAGGGCAAAATTTGGGGATTTCGGTGTTGGGGTAGAATGAGTTAAGCTGGCACGCGCACGACTGTGCGCGGGCCAGCCGGCTGACGTTGGCACGAGGCCTTTTTGCTTACCATTGTTGTTGTTTTTCCTTCACAAATCACCATGCATGTAAACACTTCAGCACTGCAATAGTGCAGGTTTCGTCAGTTTGCAACGAACGACTCCAGACAACAAACGACAGCGAAGTCACTGCAGGTGACCAGCTTGAACCATAACCGTAGACAACACTCTTAACATCCCCGAGAAACATAGATCCTCATGGGCACTCCGGGATTGAGAGGATCTCTGCCTCTTGGAGATGTCGATCTGTGCTTATGGTACAAGCTATCCAGACCAAAAAGTACATGGTACAAGCTGGTTATCCGCCGTAACTTGGCTTTCGTTCGTTGTCGGGAGGCGTCCGGGGTAAACATAGCGGGCCTCTCCAATACCGTGGCTCGAATAGTGCAGTCATACTTTGTGGCTCGCGGGTACCATGATTATGGATACTGAGGTGGGCGTGCTTTTGTGCCCCGTTCAGGTGCGTACCGTTTGATATATGTCACACAGCAGATAACCAACTCCCTTGTGAATGCAGCCGCCGGTACTTTGGACAATTAGCACATTCGCGACGTGCCGCATCCGAATACGCGGCATTATGCCGCGTATCCGGGTGCAGCACGTCGCGAACAAGATAACACTTTTGTGTATGCAGCCACTGGTACTGTGAACACATTCAATCCTTCCTGTGCACGCAGATACCGGTACTGCCACCACATGCACTTGTAGGTCTTGAGGGATTAATCATAAAGTTACAATTTGTTGAAGATATTATGCACTTTACGGTGGTAACATTCACTGTTCTCTGTATTAACTTGTCGCATATACTGATTCTGATGGAGCTCTGAAAATGTTTGAATTAAACTGTCAGCAATACAACGGTTTCTACGGCACTTCTATACTATTGTCCAGTCAATCACAATATTGAATAAATAATCCTCCAAATCCTGCATATCATATATCACCTGTGTTTTTATTTAACCATCGCGCGGACGCGGTTGCGTGTGTGCTTGCGTGCGTGTGTATGTGCGTGCGTTCATTTTGGCCTGACAGGCAGTTTATTTACGAAGCACGTGCAGGAGAGTGAGGAGTTGCATGATGCAGGGTAGTGAGAAACAGTTAACCCTGTTCATCCTTATACACTACTGCTTGAAATAAATTTGACTATGATAGTTCAAGAGGGGTGCCAGAATAGCTTGGCGCCTGAGACGCCAAGCTATTTTGGCCCCACCCTTGAGCGAAAATGGTTGATCAATCTCCTAATATGTGATGTAGCCTTTATAGGACAATAAGTTTTTGTTTTTTTTAAATCAGCCTCAGGATGTGATGTGGTAATCCAGATCTATACGTGTGGTGATTTGTGTGCTGAAGGAAGGAGCATGCAAGTAAATGGGGCAGCAAAAAAAAAAAAAAAAAAAAAAAAAAAAAAAAAAAGAATCGATCTTGCAAGCTCAAGATTAGCGTCTGCGTATAATTTGCCACTTGATCATGTATGTTCTGCGGTGTCTATAAATATTTTTATTTCTATTTTAACCGAAACCTAAAGTGAACTTTCGCCGTATGGTTTCAGACACTCAAACTCAGCATGTAATCAATATAATGGCGTCAATTCCATGCACCGCCCGATTTTCCGCTTCATGTTAAGGGAGAGGGGAGGGGGAGGGGAGAGGGGTTTCGTGGGGGGGGGGGGGAGGGTGGCTTGGGGTGGGGGTGGGGGGGGGGGCGTTTGGCCAAAATATCAAACAACGCAGGGGGAGAGGGGAGGGGGGGGGGAGGGAGACGCTTGTGTCAGAACTTTCATCACTGGCCGAATAATCAAACAACACTGGGTGAGGTAGAGGGAGGAGAGGGGAGGGGGGTCCAAACACTCCAAAAAGGGACTTTTATATAACATTTTTAGAGATGTTTTAGTGGAGGGGGATGGAGGGGGGCGGGAGCCCCTTACACGCCCCCCCCCTCCGCCCTCCCAGATCCGCTCTTTCATTATATGCAAGGAAATATTAATGTGATTATTGTTTCGAGGGCACAAATACAAATATCTAATGTGTTATAAAAAATATGTGTTCGCCCAGAGAACGTGTTGCTGTCCTTCATACGTATACAATTCAAAAAATGGTTAACAGCTGTCCCTTGGTGAAAATTATACGCATGCAGGCAATTTTTATATCTCTACATAATACTGTCTGCGTAACAAGCCGGAGGGTGGGGGGAGGGGGGAAGGGTGTGTGTGTCCAAACTCCGCAAAAGGACCCGTTGAACCTCCCCCACCCCTCCCCCTTGCGTTTCGCAAGCATAAAGATATAAAAACTATTAGAAAAATATTCGTCCCTTTGTACATGTAAGCCTTCAGGGGAATATAGTTCATAGCATCGGTAACAGAGCCAAAGACAAGGACAGTCTGATATAAAACCTACGACCTGAGGACCTCGATGCCACCGTCCCAGCTTGCTAGGCCATGGCAAACGAACCAAGGGTTTAAAGGGTGGGGCCAGTACTGCGCACACTGCACTCCACCAAAAAGCTCCACCGCGCAGGCTTTAGGAAACGCCCACGGACTATGACACTGAACTTTCCAAGTTCTGTAGCGATGGGCAAGGGGCAAAACGGCAGGTGAAAGATGTCACTGGAAGCCGCAGTCTCAAACCTGCATGCAGACGGTTCAGGATATTGGTCGCCTGATGTTGACCTGGGGATGACAACGTCACTCGGTACACCCTGAACGACCAAGCAGCCTTCTCTAGGGACAGCACTGCTTGCTCCACACGGAGAGGGGCCTAGAAAAGGTGGCCTAACCAAAGCTCATCCCCTCGTAACCCCAGTTGGCTAGCCGCGGTCAACGGGTATCTTCTCATGCGGTCAGAAAACAAGAAAAAACAACGGATCCACTCTCATGACGACCACGACCGGACTCAACGTAGCATGCTGGAACATCCGAACCATGCTCGACACAGCAGACAGCGGTCGCCCTGAGCGTCGCTCCGCCCTCATTGCCCATGAATTGCGGAGGTTAAACATCGACATCGCCGCGCTCAGCGAAGTACGCCTCCCGGAGGAAGGCAGCCTCCAAGAACTTGGCGCTGTCTACACCCTCTACTTGTCAGTCAAGCCTGCATCAGAAAGACGGCTCTCAGGCGTGGGCTTCATGGTGAAGACCCCCATTGCGACTGTTGGAAAACCTACCAACGGGTCACTCCGACCGCATCATATCCATGCGCCTCCCACTGAGACACCAGCAATACGTCACCCTTCTCAGTGTGTACTCCCCAACCCTCCTGGCAGAGCCTGCAGAAAAAGACAAGTTCTACTCTGACCTGCGCAGCCTCCTGCAGAGCACCCCTGCAGACGACAAAGTCATCATCCTTGGCGACTTCAACGCCAGAGTGGGCCAAGACTCTGAAGCCTGGAAAGGAGTCCTCGGCAAGCATGGCGTTGGGAACTGCAATGACAATGGTCGCCTACTGTTGGAGCTCTGTGCAGAGCAGCAACTGGTCATCACCAACACTACTTTCCAGCAAAAGGACAGTCGAAAGACCACCTGGATGCATCCTCGCTCCAAGCACTGGCACCTTATCGACTATGTCCTAGTGCGTCAGAGGGACCGCAGTGACGTCCTCCTCACCAGAGTGATGCCCAGCGCAGAGTGCCACACTGACCACAGCCTTGTTCGCTGCAAACTCAGGCTCCGCCTCAAGCTGAAACCCAAGAAAGTGGGCCCCCCCCAAGAAAAAGCTTGATGTTGCCAGCCTTCAGCGTGACGACAAGAAAGCTGCCCTTCAGGCCGATTTACAGCGCATGCTCAAAGACACAGTTGATCCAGCAGACTCCTCCCCTGAAACACTCTGGGAACAACTGAAAACTGCTATTGTAAAATCTTCTGTGGAAGTCTTGGGCTTTGCTAGAAAGAGGAACAAAGACTGGTTTGACGAAAACGACGTAGAGATCCAGGAATTTCTAGCAAAAAAAAAAGAGCCGCCCACCAGGCCCACCTAGCCCAGCCTTCCTGCCCTGTGAAGAAGTCTGCCTTCCGCCTCATCTGCAGCAGTCTCCAGCTCAAGCTTAGAGAGCTCCAGAACGAGTGGTGGTCCAGACTCGCACAGAGGACCCAGCTCTGCGCTGACAACGGTGACTACAGGGGCTTCTACGAAGCACTGAAAGCAGTGTATGGCCCTAGGCACCTGGTACAAAGTCCCCTGCGAAGCGCTGATGGACAGGCACTCCTCACAGATAATACCTCCGTCTTGAACCGCTGGTCGGAGTACTTTCAGGACCTCTTCGGCGCTGAGCGCACTGTTCAAGAAACAGTCATCCTCCAAATCCCACACCTTCCACTAAAGGTTGAATTGGACGAACCGCCCACCGCCGAAGAGACCCTCACAGCCATCCACCAGCTCAAGAGTGGCAAAGCAGCAGGCATTGACGGAATCCCGCCAGAGATATGGAAACACGGAGGCCCAGCACTGCACAACAAGCTCCACGACCTCTTTCTCTGCTGCTGGGAAAAAGGAACACTACCAAAGGATCTCCGTGATGCAGTCATCATCACCCTGTACAAGAACAAAGGAGAGAAGTCTGCCTGCTCAAATTATCGTGGAATTACCCTGCTGTCCATTGCCGGGAAAATTCTCGCAAGGTTGCTCCTGAATCGGCTGGTACCTGCCATCGCTGAAGACCACCTCCCAGAGGGCCAGTGTGGCTTTAGAGCCAACAGGAGTACCACCGACATGGTCTTTGTGCTGAGACAGCTTCAGGAGAAGTGCCACGAGCAGAACAAAGGGCTGTACGTAACGTTTGTCGACCTAACAAAAGCGTTTGACACTCTGAGCAGGCAAGGTATGTGGCAGATCCTGGAGCGACTAGGCTGTCCCCCAAAGTTCCTCAACATGATCGTCCAGCTCCACGAGGACCAGCAAGGCCAGGTCAGACTAAACAGTGACCTCTCAGAACCATTCCCCATTCGCAACGGCGTGAAGCAAAGCTGCGTGCTGGCACCGACCCTCTTCACAATCTTCTTCAGCATGATGTTGAAGCAGGCCACAGTGGACCTCGACGATGACGACGCAGTGTACATCAGGTATCGTCTCGATGGCAGCCTGTTCAACCTCAGACGACTGCAGGCCCACACGAAAACCCTAGACCAACTGATTCGTGAGCTGCTCTTTGCTGATGACGCTGCCCTCGTTGCACACACAGAGAGAGCCTTGCAGCGCATTACGTCCTGTTTCGCAGATGCCGCCCAGCTCTTTGGACTTGAGGTCAGTCTGAAAAAGACAGAGGTCCTTCATCAGCCAGCACCCAAGGAAGAGCATCGCCCTCCCCACATCACCATCGACGAGTCCGAACTGAAGTCTGTACACCAGTTTACCTACCTCGGCTGCATCATCACGTCAGACGCCAAGCTGGACAAGGAGCTGGACAACAGGCTGGCAAAAGCGAACAGTGCTTTCGGGCGACTATTCAAGCGGGTATGGCACAATCAACAGCTGAAAAAAGGCACCAAGATCAGCGTGTACAGAGCTGTCGTCCTCACCACCCTGCTGTACGGTTCCGAGTCCTGGGCCCTCTACCGCAGCCAACTACGACTCCTCGAACGCTTTCACCAGCGCTGCCTGCGTACCATCCTCAGCATTCACTGGAGTGACTATGTCACCAACGTCGAGGTCCTTGAACAGGCGGAAACTTTGAGCATCGAGGCTTTGCTGCTGCGGACATAGCTTCGCTGGGCGGGGCACGTCTCCAGGATGGAGGATCATCGCCTACCCAAGATCACTCTGTTCGGCGAGCTCGCCACTGGACACCGAGACAGAGGGGCACCAAAGAAGAGATACAAAGACGGTCTCAAGAAGTCACTTAGTGCCTGCCAAATCGACCACCGCCAGTGGTCTTCGCTTGCTGCGGACCGTGACACCTGGCGCTCCACCATTCACAAGGCAGCCGTCTCCTTTGAGGACTCTCGCAGAACTAACCTCAAGGACAAGCGGCTCAGGAGAAAAAACAGAGTTGTCGTAACTCAGAACCCTGACCAGATCTTCCCCTGCAGCCACTGCGGTCGAACCTGCCTGTCGCGGATTGGCCTCCGCAGTCACGAAAATGCCTGCAGACGACGTGGGCAAGCCCTATAGAATCTTCGTTCGCGAAGCCAAGCCATGATGCATCGGTAACAGCTGCTTGCGGGTTGATGAAAATGATACGCATGCACGCAATTTTTAAGTCTCCACATAAGACTGTCAGCTGTTGAGCTGAAATCTAGCCACACTTTGAACATCGAATCATAAGGTCGAATTTGCCATATTTGTGAGTTTTCCTCTGAAGTGTACTTTACAGCTCAAGAGATAGACAAGTCTTGACATGTCGGGTACAACCAATTAACCCCTTCAGCCCTGACGCACTACAGCGGGAGATGGGCCGACCATGATAATTAAAAATAGTGCCAGATGATTAGCTTGGCGCCTGTCGGCGCCAAGCTAATCTGGCACTGCCCTTGAATTATCATGCTCGATCCATCTCCTGCAACTGATGCATAGTCATTAGATGACGCCTCCAAAATTTGGGAAATACTGCCGTCGGGCTGAATGAGTTAATCAGGGTCCCCTGGCGTTTTGTTGTGTCTGGGGTATCGTTGCCGTATCCACGGCTAACCCCCTCAATGCCACGGCCGCATTTCTGACGACTATGTGCCAGTTGCACGAGATAAATCAACCATGATAATTTAAGGGTAGTGCCATTTTACCTTGGCGCCATTAGGCTTGAATTATCATGGTTGATCCATCTCCTGCAGTAGGGTATCGGGGCTAAATGGGTTAATAGTGTTGTATATTTGCGCCGCGAAGCAGGTTAGATCTTAACTCTTTGGTTTTAGAGCGATGGTTCCTGCAGGAATCATCGCGACAGTCGGAAAACTAAGGCTGTATTCGGCCAGAGAACGTATAAATGAATTGTTCTCCAGAACTGGTTACTACTTGAGTAGACCACTTTTTTTCTTGCTTAAAGTTATAGCAGCTTCTAGGTGGATGACTCTATCACAAATCTACAAATATATGCCATCAGCTGAATCTGAGTCGGGCACATGAGGGGTCTACAAAATGAGAAAATTTGAATAAAAGTTCAAAAAAGGTCGCAAAATGGCGTCTGGAATGTTTCCACTGATCACCTTCTCGAGGAAGTTTCAGCTAAACAAATCCATACAGTAAACCTGGCATTTAAATTGCTTTTTTTGTTGAAATGATGTCAATAAAGGTATGTCAACAGACTTTATGTGTGCTTTTGTTGTCTTGCAGCATCACTCTGTGGCTGTAAAAATACCCGTCCCGTGTTTATAGCCGATGTCACGTTTCTGACGCATTTTCGGGAACTCTTACCTATTTCAGAAAGCACAAATCCGAAGTATGTAATACCAAGAGATATTACCAAAAGATTACAAATGTCAGCTTATTCACATAAGCTAGATCATTGCACATTTACATCACATTGAAAACTGCCGTTTAATCAAGTCCTTTGAATTTTGTCACATCTGTTATGCACAAGAAATCCGATTTTCAAAATCACATTACGATCGAGAAAACCTCGACAGCACTGAAGCAAAGGAATGCTGCAGAATAAACCAAACATAGCTACACATCAGTTTATGGCGTTTGCAACATGACTTCAGCATGAGCTGTGACGTCATACTAACAAATTGTTTACATGTCACACTTTTCAGCCATTGTATGCACGGGACGGCCATTTCATTTTTAAGAACAGTTTCCTTCTAAATCATCATTGCGCGTAACTAGCATCAATCTTGCGTAAGCTCGGTCAGCAATGAAAGGTTGTTCTCTGTCTATCGTCTGAGGTTCCGACCTGCTTTTACGTCAGTCGCGTATGCTCAGTCAAGCAGGACAGGTCGCTTTGTCATCATCGCCCGGCCGTTTACGTCTTTCACACCTCGGTTGAAAGATGTATAGACCGTTTTTGATGAGGCGAATTTGTATGAGCTCTGTTCATCATAAGGCTTTGTGAAGAATACAGCTTGGCTTGTAAATAAATCTTTTAAAAATTCAAACTGTTTGTTTGACATTGGTACCGTGTTTCAGTGTCTGGTCAATGCATATTGCGTATGTTATTATCTCCAGTTTGTTATGTGATATTATGGTCGCATGTCCTAATAACAGTCCTGAAACAGAATCGCGCCCATGTTAAAATAAACAATGGAAGTGATAAAACTAAACGAAAAAGGGTATGTCAGATGCTAGCTGTTCATTGGAGTTTGTTTTCTTATTCTGTATGTAACGGCCACCAGTCTTTCTCTGTTCCCTTGGTGATCGCTATAGACAAGTTTGGTTGTACTGGAAATCTATTACAGTTTTTGTGTTGTTCATTAAGAGTATGAACCGACCGGTTTTCAGCTTGGTCGCATTTCTGTCGCAAGTAACAGTTGGGACCGCAACACTTGTCAACAGCTCATTATTGGGTCAACTGAGCTCGTTTTCTGGCATGGTACTCATGACACATTATTAATTCTAGTTTGATGTTACTCCGTTTTCATAGACCCGTTTACAGGCAGAAACAGTAGTATGTTGCGAAGACGTCCCATTTTGTTCCGCGACGTCATGACAAGCTTCCGGCGGTCTGTCATAGTAGTAGCCGTAATAGTTTGTCTCGTGGTTGTGTCTGTTCAGTAACAATTAGTACTAAACACGTAATTTTCTTTTTTAATTTTTAGATTCGATCGAAAGATGAGGAGGAGGGTAAATCTGAAGCGCGAGGGTTCCTGATAGAGACCGAGTATAAGACATATCATTTGAGGCCGAGGTAGAGGACGTCGCATGGGTTGAAGCAACCGACATCACCGGAGCCCTGGACCACAACAGACTGGGAACCCGAGTCTTAAACTGACATGTCGTTGCTTTGATTACCACTTTCATCTACATATAATACTAGTCTCTAAACTCGGATAGCCTTGTCGTGTATTTTTGTTTGATTTTCAGTTATTTTCTCTGTTTATGTCGCATGTAACACTGTGACAGAAACCTTTTCTTTTGCTTTCTGATGAATATGTTCCCCTGTTTTAGTCTCTCTCTCTTGGCTTGACTTCGCGAACGAAGATTTTATAGGAGTTGACCACGACGTCTGCAGGCTTGTTCGTGGCTGCGGAGGCCAATCCGAGACAGGCAGGTTCGACCGCAGTGGCTGCAGGGGAAGGTATGGCCGGGGTTCTGAGCTGCGGCATCTCTGTTTTTTCTCCTGAGCCGCTTGTCCTTAAGGCTAGCTCTGTGAGAGTCCTCAAAGGAGACAGCTGCCTTGTAAATGGTGGAGCGCCAGGTGTCACGGTCCGCAGCAAGCGAAGACCACTGGTGGTGGTCGATTTGGCAGGCACTAAGTGACTTCTTGAGACAGTCTTTGTATCTCTTCTTTGGTGCCCCTCTGTCACGGTGTCCAGTAGCAAGCTCGCCGAACAGGGTGATCTTTGGTAGGCGATGATCCTCCATCCTGGAGACATGCCCCGCCCAGCGGAGCTGTGTCCGCAGCAGCAAAGCCTCGATGCTCACAGTTTCAGCCTGTTCAAGGACCTTGACGTTGGTGACATAGTCACTCCAGTGAATGCCCAGGATGGTACGCAGGCAGCGCTGGTGGAAGCGTTCGAGGAGTCGTAGTTGGCTGCGGTAGAGGGCCCAGGACTCGGAACCATACAGCAGGGTGGTGAGGACCACAGCTCTGTACACGCTGATCTTGGTGCCTGTTTTCAGCTGTTGATTGTGCCACACCCGCTTGAAAAGTCGCCCGAAAGCGCTGTTCGCTTTTGCCAGCCTGCTGTCAAGCTCCTTGTCCAGCTTGGCGTCCGACGTGATAATGCAGCCAAGGTAAGTAAACTGGTGCACTGACTTTAGTTCAGACTCGCCAATGGTGATGTGAGGAGGGCGATACACTGTCTTGGGTGCCGGCTGATGGAGGACCTCTGTCTTTTTCAGACTGACCTCGAGTCCAAAGAGCTGGGCAGCATCTGCGAAGCAAGACGTGATGCGCTGCAGGGCTCTCTCTGTGTGTGCAACGAGGGCAGCATCATCAGCAAACAGCAGCTCACGAATCAGTTGGTCTAGGGTTTTCGTGTGGGCCTGCAGTCGTCTGAGGTTGAACAGGCTGCCATCGAGACGATACCTGATGTACACTGCATCGTCATCATCGAGGTCCACTGTAGCCTGCTTCAACATCATGCTAAAAAAGATGGTGAAGAGGGTCGATGCCAGCACGCAGCCCTGCTTTACGCAGATGAAAGATGTCACTGGAAGCCGCAGTCTCAAACCTGCATGCAGAAGGTTCAGGATATTGGTCGCCTGATGTTGACCTGGGGATGACAACATCACTCGGCACACCCTGAACGACCAAGCAGCCTTCTCTAGGGACAGCACTGCTTGCTCCACACGGAGAGGGGCCTAGAAAAGGTGGCCTAACCAAAGCTCGTCCCCTCGCAACCCCAGTTGGCTAGCCGCGGTCAACGGGCATCTTCTCCTGCGGTCAAAAAACAAGAAAGAATAACGGATCCACTCTCATGACGACCACGACCGGACTCAACGTAGCATGCTGGAACGTCCGAACCATGCTCGACAAAGCAGACAGCGGACGCCCTGAACGTCGCTCCGCCCTCATTGCCCATGAATTGCGGAGGTTAAACATCGACATCGCCGCGCTCAGCGAAGTACGCCTTCCGGACGAAGGCAGCCTCCAAGAACTTGGTGCTGGGTACACCCTCTACTGGTCAGGCAGGCCTGCATCAGAAAGACGGCTCTCAGGCGTGGGTTTCATGGTCAAGACATCCATTGCGACTAAGCTGGAAAACCTACCAACGGGCCACTCAGACCGCATCATGTCCATGCGCCTCCCACTGAGACACCAGCAACACGTCACCCTTCTCAGTGTGTACTCCCCAACCCTCCTGGCAGAGCCTGCTGAAAAGGACAAGTTTTACACTGACCTGCGCAGCCTCATATAGAGTACCCCTGCAGACGACAAAGTCATCATCCTTGGCAACTTCAACGCCAGAGTGGGCCAGGACTCTGAAGCCTGGAAAGGAGTCCTCGGCAAGCATGGCGTGGGGAACTGCAATGACAATGGCCGCCTACTGTTGGAGTTCTGTGCGGAGCAGCAACTGGTCATCACCAACACTACTTTTCAGCAAAAGGACAGTCGAAAGACCACCTGGATGCATCCTCGCTCCAAACACTGGCACCTTATCGACTATGTCCCTGTTTTAGTACATTGTCATGAATAACTGTTTCTGCCGCTGTAACACTGAACACTGGCGCTCCACAAAGATGCGTTCTCTCTCCGCTTCTCTTTACCCTGTTTACAAATGATGGTCTCCGCAACCCCGTCTGTGAAAATCTTGAAATTTTCTGATGATACCACCCTTGAGGGCCTGTTGTCTGATGCTGACGAAACTGTGTATCGAGACGAGGTGCGGAGAATGGTCGACTGGTGCTCGGAAAACGACCTGGAACTGAATGTCTCAAATACAAAAGAGGTGGTAGTTGACTTTCGTCAAATCAAAGTCCCGATACTGCCCCTTGTCATCAATGGGGAAACCGTAGAACAAGTCGACTCGTTCAAATTTCTCGGCTCCGTCATCTCGAGCGATCTGGGTTGGGACAATAACACTACGGCCATTGTGAAAAAGTGCCAACAACGTCTCCACTTTCTGAGACAGCTGCGGAAACTCGGTATGTCAAGAGGATTAATGGCACAGTTCTACCGCGCGGTGATAGAGAGTACCTTGTGCTTCTCTATCACTGTCTGGTATGGTAGCACAACCGCGACAGAAAAGAACCAGCTCGAGCACATTGTTAAAACTGCCTCCCAAATAGCTGGTTTTTCCATCTGTCGCCTCTATTTTCAAAACGCGTATGGAACGGAAGGCAGGAAAGATCGTTCGCGATCTGTCACACCCAGCCAATCATTTCTTCGAGCTTCTGCCCTCTGGCCGGCGGTTTCGTGCTTTGAAAGCCAGAACCGCTCGATTCAGATGCAGTTTCTTTCCAGAAGCTGTCTTCAGTTCATCACCATCCATGGAACAACGGGATTCCATGATTGTGACATAGGACTGATATGTGTGTAATATTGTGTTTATCTATCTTAGTGCTGTATACAGGACGATCGCCAACTGAGTGTATGTCATGATGAATGCATGTGCAGCAAGTGAGGATGTATTTTACTGTCGCCATGTCACACAAAAATCCTTGTAACGTTTTACTTGGTGAATAAATGTCTTATGTCTTATGTCTTATGTCTTAACGTTGAAGCCGAAGAGGATGGAAATTCATGGAAAATAATGATATATGGAAACATTTTAAAGCGGCGCCTCGTATATTAAATCGTGGCAACTTTCATTTCCTCGTGAATATATAATTTCTCTGTCAGTTATGTCTGCCAGTTTGTCTGTCAGTGTTTTTTTCGGGATATAAGTTTCATACTTCTTCGTCTCTTTAACCCCTTTACTGCCACCTTACGTACATTTTTTTCCCTCTGAAATCTTGGTTCATTCAAAGACCAAACACCAACACCGTCCAAAAAATACGTGGATAAAAATTGGTCCCAGCAAGAGGCATAGATCCTCATGAGCCCCCGCAGTCGCGGGGGCTCATGAGGATCTATGTCTCTTGCAGTTTGATCATGTTCACTTTTTCTCGGCAGTGAAGGGGGTAAAAACACGCCAGACGTACCAGAAGACCTTGAAATTATCTAGTAGCCGGGAGCAATCATAACTTTTGCAATTTAGGTTTAATGCAGTGCAGAAATGTATAAATATGCGCTTTGTACGCCTTTAAAATCTGCATTACATTTTTATTGTCGAAAAGATTGCTATTCCACGCCCTGAAACTAGCTTGTAAGCAATGTAAAATTTTGTATTTTTTTTTTTTTTAATATTCTATTTATTTTTTTATATTATTTTTTTGTACTAACACAGAACAAATAAACACTCAAGAAAATTACCAGGACAAAACATTTTATCCGAAACAAGCTGAAGAAAAAAGTGTTTGACACTGTTGTTTATTTCTTTGCACATGACACGCTTGGCAGTCAACTAACTGTTTGTTCGGCATGAGGTCTTTTCGTGTATTTGTTTCTTCATTAATAGTTTAACCGTTTCTACGTAAAAGTGATCTTCAAATGTTTTGCACGGATCTATGCATTTTGCGAACACGCGGCGGTCGCTTCAAGGAAAAGAGTTTAAAAGTTCGATATAAATCTGTCAAGAGGCGAAGGAGCCCCCTGGGCCAGATAGGGCATGGCCGTGCCTCCTGCGGACATAGTACAGCCAGAGTATCACGCCTTTTCACTTGGGCCATGCAATCTCTGTGCCCCACCGTAGAGGTGGGGCGCAGAGATTGCATGGCCCAAGTGAAAATAGTATACTTTGACTACACCTCGACCATGTTTAACTGTCAAGCAAATTGCTCATCACAGCTCTTGTTACAAGCACATTCCTAAACTGACAAAATACACGTGTGTTACGTTGTTCTGCGAAAACTAGAGTATTATGAAACTATGGATCCCCTCCCGTTCCACAAATAAATCAGGAGTGCTCAAGTTGACAGAAACAAAAGTTACTTTTAACATTTTGGCTGTCGGTAGCGCTTTTTGTCGCGATGATTCCTTGAGGAATCATCGCGACAAAAAGCGCTATCGGCAACCAAAAGGTTAACGAGTGTTTTATCTACCAGCATGAGCGCGTGTTTTGCATAATGGAAAGGTCAGTAAAAATGTAATTCGTGCGTGATGTGAAAGTGTCTTAGATTTGAGCTCCTATTCTTGTCCTAGTCCAGAGTACTCAGAGAAACGCGTCGGGCAGTGGGACAAAACAATCATTTGACTTTATGATTTACATATGTTATTCTTCAAAAATACGACAATCCTGTTAGATTCGTCGCCTGCGGTGACGTGAAACTCAAATGACGTCAAGTACTGTCGTGTACAAAAGCGTTCATCCGTCTCTGTTTACGCGGTTGAACACAGATAGACATGCTGCTGTGGCGGAGACTGTGCCTTTATTTCACATGTTAACCCATTTAACCCCACGGCGGCATTTTCTAAATTTTGGAGGCTTTACCTAATGATTATGTACTACTTGCAGGAGACGGACTGACCATGATAATGCAAGGTTAGTGCCAGATTAGCTTGGCGTCTTCAGGCGCCAAGCTAATCTGGCACTAATCTTGAATTATCATGGTCAATACATCTTCTGCTGTAGGGCGCTGGGGCTAAATGGGTTAATGAGATAGTGTAGTATGTGCCTCGCACAAAAAGTGCGTGGGTTATATAATCAGTTCTCTTGTTTGCTTCGGGCATACGCGTACTTTTCATGATGACCATGATCACATTTCCTTTGATACGCTACTCCCCTCCTCCCCTCCCCCCTCCCCCCCCCCCTTCATCCTCACCCTCCCTCTCTTCCTCCCACCGCTCATTTGATTTTGGGTGATCTTTAGGGGATGTTTCTCCGGAAATCTTCCTACACAGCTGCCTGTCTATATAAATTAATGATCAAGGCTATTTCACTTGTGACTGCACATTGGGTGCGGCGATATATGGTGAAGGATTGTCGTACATTCACAAACCAAGGTGAGCATTATTATTATTATTATTTATTTGGCGCTTGCTTAAAAAAAAATTCAGCCCTTTGATCTACAGCAGGAAGGTGAATCGGCCTCGATATTTCATGGCAGTGCCACATTAGATAAATTGGCGCGACCATCGAACTATCATGCTTGCTTCATCTCTCGCTGTTCGGATACAGATTGTGTAGTGCAGCATATGTTTGTAAAACGCTTTCTTAACACACCTCCTTCGCTGTCCTTGAGCGGAAAAACTGCATCACACACGTGTGATACAGCCCTGTTGAACGGCCAAGTGTGCACAACATTGCACTGTAGAAAGTATGATCAACAAAAAAGGTATTGGCACACGCGATTTTGAAACTTGACCTACTTTCAGCTCACGCGCAATGACATCATTTCACAGTGACGACTGGCACTCTGGCGTTTTGTAATGCGCTATTAGGAACATTTGTCTGGCATCCAAAATATTGGCGTCACATTACAAAGTAAATTACGTCAAGACCTTTGCAAAGACACAATGGCGGCCGTGTTGTGACTTGGTGTGTGGCGAAAACCAGCCGACATCGGATTTATACAAAAACAAAGGTGAGTAAGAAATAGAATCATACATCAGTGTTTAGGTGATACTGAGAATCTCACTCTCGTGGTCTTAGAACCTTGTCCTACTCGCTTTCGCTCGTAGGATAAGGTTTTAAAACCACTCGAGTGAGATTGGCAGTATCACCTAAACACCGCTGATACGATTCTATATTTCCCACATACGTCGCCACCAACGTTCCATGGTGCGTCACGCACATGTAATATTATACGTTATTGGTAGCAGGGGTTTGCTACACGGACTAATGTAGGCCTTCGGGAGGTCAAAGGAACCATTGTACCCTGAAGGCAGCAAACCCCTGCGACCAATAACTTATAATGTAACACACAAGTGGACAGATGACTTGTGTCCTTGATGACGTAAAGGTGAGTACGAGATGTACATAAGTATAAACATATGGCACACGAATATATATGGTACATTAACAAAAATACCCCAACACTTCTTCTATTCCGCAGAGTCGTAAGTTGCGCCTTGTTATTTTAATTTTCTGTTGAACGTTTTGCTGACGGCAGCGAAGCATTTTGTTGAGATGATTCCGACAGCAATCACCTCAGCAAAAGCACTTCTAACAGACTAAGGATTAAATGTTTGAACAAAAACAACAGGAAAGAAACTAAATAATTATGACGTCTGAAAAACAACAAGGTGGGATCCCAGCCCAAAGTTGTTCCTATTATTAAATTTATCCTTTTTCTGATCAATCTCGCTCCACCATAACCGACCCTGCCCTCTGACGCAAACACGACGGTACGCACAAACACAGACACACGGCCCGCACCGTTTTCTAACAACAATGTAGCTTAGCGCAGCTCTGTGTGGGGCGCTTAGGGACCGTTGACCCATTTAAAAAAATTTTTTTTTTTTTTTTAGGCTTACCCCTGCTCCACATTCAGCGGTGCAACAAATACATCGTTCTTTCCAGAACAAAACAAACACCACAGAACTGTAGTCCGGACGATGCTTTATTTGCCTTGTTTTTAAGTCCCTTCTATTTGTAGGAGGGACTTTTTAGAACGGGTCGCGGTAGGGCGAATTTAATAGCATGTCCATGATGTCAAAAGCGGGCAGGCTAAACCTTTAACAATTGAAGTAACAAGATAACAATTACGTCATGTCTAGTTACGCTAACGGCCTCGCTTCTGAACGTACATTCGGCGCGAAGCGCCGTATGTGCGTATGTATGTGCGTATGTATGTATGTGTGTGCGTATGTATGTAAACAAGAGAATCTCCGATATTTCTGTACTCACAAGCTTCAAACTTGGCGAAATACTTCCTTGAGTGGGTGGCTAAGAGATCCTCCGAGCATAGTAATTGAATGTCTCATTGAAGACATAAACAACCGTTTATAGGAAGTCGGTTGACCCAGATTAGAGTCCGTAATTTTTGTCACATTTACTTGAACTTTTGCATATAGTTAGTTTGGAGGAAGACATTGGATGAGTTCGTTAGCCAGCTTTGTATCCTTTCAACGTCTTTAGTAAAAATTAATTCTTTTCAGAAAATAATTTAAACAGTAAAAAACCTTCACTTCTATGGAAAGTCAGACAGTGCCGGTGACGTAAAAGAAGCAACTCCATCACGACGCAGACGTTGATACTCTAAATATGACGTAATTCTCTCTCTCTCTCTCTCTCTCTCTCTCTCTCTCTCTCTCTCTCTCTCTCTCTCTCTCTCTCTCTCTCTCTCTCTCTCATACACACACACATATGTCGCGCATCTCCAAGAGGCATAGATCCTCATGTGCCCGGATGGCACCTAAACATATATGCCTGTTGTTTAGAGCGCGCGCATGCACTCACGCACACGCATACACACATCGACGCGCTTTCAGAAGAGCATGCAGGTGTACTTAGTATAGCATGTAGCTAGGTAAAGTCAATCTAATTTCACACAAATTATTGCAAAACTGAAATGACACATTTGCGCGCATCTCCAAGAGGCATATATCCTCAAGTGCCCTAAGGGCGCATGAACTTCTATGCCTCTTGAGGATGTTTGCAGCGCGCGCATGCACTCACGCACACGCATACACACACATCGACGCGCTTTCAGAAGAGCACGCAGGGGTACTTAATATAGCATGTAGCTACTAGGTAAAGTCAACCTGATTTCATACAAATTATAGCAAAACTGAAAGTGTACCGTGAAATTCTAGTTTTGTCACCATTTTCCCAAGTCTTGAAGCGAAAGCGAATCTCATATCACGTTAAATATAAAATTACGTAAAAACAAAAAAAGTGCGTCATGACAAATGACTTTTGACAAACCAATGACGCGGGGCGTATGCACTGCGCGCGCCCCTTCTAAAGTTCACTATGACGCATTGGCACATCTGCGAGACTTTTTCAGAAGGAGATTTTTTAATATCAGAATCAAGTCAAAGACAAAAGGTAGAGACCCTTGACAGCCCTCATATAGAAGGGACTTTGAGGGTTATGGTTCTCCCATCTTGTTATTTTTGTTATGCGTGCTATATGTTGAGACCTGCTCTAGATGCAAAATAGCTAAATATCGCTCTTCGGCACAGTTGTTACCTACTGTATGTATAGGGACGGACCTACCTACTTATAACTTTTGAAGCGCCGTATATATATATTTGTTTTCCTCCCTACGTCACACGACCAGTCACTTTAGCGCAAACCGTACCATGTGACCGTGATATATAAAAAAAAACCTGTAGCGAAAAATGGCGGACGTTTTTAGCCCTCTCGATGACGCATCTTGGATGCCAGTTTTGTTCTATAAAAGATCGCCAAATATTATAAAGTACAAAGTTACTTAGTGTTGTTCGAAACAACAAGCACATTCAGTACAGGAGATGGCAACGTCATGACATTTTTAATTACGTCATAAATCTATTATGTATAAATGTATATTCCTTTGACGTCAGTCATGTCTGGCGTGATCCAGGTCGCAAGATGTCTTCTTGATTTCTTTTTTCGAAAATAGTGGAGGAATGAAAACAAATACGTTATTGGTCGGAGGGGTTCGCTGCACGGACCCTTGAAGGCCTTCGGGAGGTCAAAGGAATCATTGTGCCCCTCAGGCCTTCGGCCTTCGGGGTACAATGATTCCTTTGATCTCCCTCAGGCCTACAAAGGTCCGAGTATCACAAACACACACACACACACACACATACATATATATATATATATATATATATATATAATATATATATATATATATATATATATATATATATATATATATATATATATATATATATATATATATATATATATATATATATATATATGTGTGTGTGTGTGTGTGTTTGTGTGTGTGTGTGTGTGTGTGTGTGTGTGTGTGTGTGTGTGTGTGTGTGTGAACACGAACAAGTTTGCGCACGTACAAGCTTGAAAACAAAGACATTGCTTTATTCGGAGGGTGTCTAAGACAGCCTCCGAGCATACTGAAATTGAATGTCTCACTGAAAAGTTAAATGGCCGGTTATAGAAAGTCGGTTGGCCCACATTAGAGTCCGTAATTGTTTTTAATATTCACTTGAATTTTGGGATGTGTACCACCATTTGAAATTTGTATTTTTCGCTTTTTTATAAAGTGCTGAATAGCCCTGACCTGAGCCTTCAGACCAACGACCGACCTAGATTGCTGCGCGATAACACAGTTGCGGATTCGCCAGCTGATAATAACAGGTACGGCAGTGGTTCTAGGAGGCAGGCAATGGGACAATAAACCCCTTGCAAATTTAATGTGCTGACCAATCACAATGTACGAAAATGGACTGACCGCACGACAATGTCTGTTGAATGTTATGAAGAACACGTACAGTATGTACCAAGACAACATGGCTGACTTGACTCAGAAAATGTTATCATTAGAAAACTTAAGCAATTTTGAGAGATGGCGGATGGGATCCATTCTTGCAGCTCATCTCTAGTTGTACAGAAGACACAGACAAGACGATGAACATTGGTGTGTGCACATACCTTTTACTGAAAAGTCCAGGTTTGTTTGAAATGGCAATCAAAATGGCTGAAGGTGCGTGAAGTAACATTGAAGTAAACGTCTTGCACGCCCATGTATGGAACAGCAAAACCATGTCGGTCCTTGGTGTGTGTATTACGGTTTGGAGAGACGTATGCTCAACTGACCGCAGTCAGCTGGTCCATATACAAGAAAGTTTGCATGGAACTGAATGACAGTATATTGTACCACCATACATTTTGTTGTTTGTCCGAAAGCACATTTTGACAATACAAGAAAATAACATTCGTTTTGTAAATGTGGCAAATGTTGTCACACAGCACCTCGAGCAGTATAATATCCAAACACTACGGTGTCCTGAAACTTGAAATTCAGCTGTTCATTTATAGAGCACATTTACAAATCCATCCATTATGAAGACATTATTTTTTTGTGTGTGCTTAAAACTCTGTTTATAATATGGTTTCTTTTGTTCTTTGTTTTTTTATGTTTTTGCTTTGGTGTGTGTGGGGGGTTGAAGGGGGAGGAGGAGGGGGTGGGGTGGGGTGGGCCCATGGGAGTAGGAGTGAGGGTAGGGGCTGGGTTGGGGACGGGGGCATGAGATTAATGTGTCTAAACAACAGCACACATGTTTGTCTGTTTATCTGGTTGCTTGAACAATGCACGAAATGAAATTTATTCACAGTTACTGCAAAGTCTTTTTTTTACGTTTTCAAATATGACGGTATATAACTCTACAACAAAACATGATCTATTCAAGCGGTTTGCTGAATACGCTTGACTTATGATCTATTTGCAACTCTAAAAAAGGTGTGTGTCGAGTGTGTACAATGCTATTTTTCGTTGATTCGATCTAGTGGCCGCACACAAGAATAAAGATTGAAATCGTTTAATTGACTGCATTTTTTTAACTCGTAGAGTTTAACCCATTCACTGCAGGAAAAGGTGAACACAAGCCAGGTGCGTAGAGACATCGATCTTTATGAGCGCCCGCGAATGCGGTGCATTAGGATCTATGTCTTTTGCTGACACGTATGCAGTTTGTATACACGTACCTAATAAGGTTGTAGAGTTGTGTTATTTCAATAAAACCGATTTCAGAAACGCAAACTGCGTCCACTGGCAGTGAAGGGGTTAATATATGAGCTCTGATCTGTGATTCTGAACCTTGCGATCCTAAAGCTAACCATCCCTAATCTAGGAAAGTCCAGAATCATGCACCAGCACTCGAATGATTTGTCAAGTTCTCAGCTATCAACACAATGTGCGAGATATTATTTGCGGTGGTCTGTAATAGTTGACCTTGCGACTTCGATTCGTAAGGTCTAAACTAACCCTGGCCGGGGCCTCCGTTATTTTGGGAGGCTCTAGAACCGAGGCCCCGAATTCAACCGCTGAAAATTAGTGGCGCATTAAGTTACCGGATGATTTGGCGGTGGCGCATAGATATTTTGGATCCTAACGCTTTCCGAACGCCCAAGGTCCCTTCAGAAATCAAGGCGCACAATAATAATAATAATAATAATAATAATAATACCGTTATTATATAGATTAGATTTGGAGCGGCTCCTTTGCTTGGGGTAGGTTGTTTTTTCTTCCCGTAAAGAGCCTTCCCAAGGAGTACAGTGTTTCATATAATTTATGTACTGCAAGAATGAGGTGCCAAATAAATTAGTAACAAGAACAAGAATATTACGTCATCTTCAGAGCTGTCGAGTTTAGTAAATGTTTTATTGTTACCATCAGATATATGCTAATGACGTGGAATCTAATTATCCGCCCAAATTCTTCAATTTCTTGTGTACAAAATGGAGGGAGGTCTGAAATCTTTCACGTCGCAGTAGCTGACAGTGGCTTGTACATTTAATAAAACCTTCTACATGAGTTTATGGTGATATAGGAGCTCCAGGTAGGTTGCTTCACTGATTCCTTCGTTTATTTTTTTAAATATTTCTGTCGTTCAGCGCCGCGACACGACTCCTACACGTTATTAACATACGGCAAGGACTCCAAGCGCTGCTCCTTGGTATGCGCTTGGTCTACAAGCTAATGCCACAGTAGGCACAAGAGGCCATTACACACACATACGCACACGTACTATGGTAAACAACAGACAATCAGAAGTATTTGGAAACGCATTATTTTTTTATTGTCGTTTGCACTTTCGATTACGCACGCACGAGCTCTGTTTCATTTGCACGCGCGTTACTATTCTAAGACTGGGGATCACATGACCGATCTCATGATTTAACCGAAGTGTGTTTCCACCGCAAATTTACAAAACCAAGATGGCGTCCGGTCCAGAGTGGGTCGATTCGAAGACAAGCGTCAGTACTTTCAGGTAGCAGAACAGCTTTGGACACAGTACAACATTTATATTAGACCTTATTTTTTTTCCTCCTTTGTCAGGTATTTGTGCGCCACCACTCCTACACGTTCTTAACATAGCAGGGCCAAGCGCTGTTCCTTGGTATGCGCTTGGTCTGCGAGCTAGGTCTAAACAGGTCACAGACTACACACAAGTGAATGTTGTAGTGCCATCAAAACAATGTATTCCTCTGTACTGTCAATAGATGGGCCTGTGTCATGTGGGTGTGGTCGTCTGTACCGCCATCTGGCTTTCTGTGGACTTCACGTCCGCTCAGGGTAAGGCAGTGCACTCATGCCGTCGTTCTCGTTTTGTGTGAGACTTGTATAATGCGTAAAAAAGACAATGTTAAGACAGACACGTTTCGTAAAGCCTGGAAACGCCCACGGACTATGACACTGAACTTTCCAAGTCCTGTAGCGATGGGCAAGGGGCAAAACGGCAGGTGAAAGATGTCACTGGAAGCCGCAGTCTCAAACCTGCATGCAGGCGGTTCAGGATATTGGTCGCCTGATGTTGACCTGGGGATGACAATGTCACTCGGCACACCCTGAACGACCAAGCAGCCTTCTCTAGGGACAGCACTGCTTGCTCCACACGGAGAGGGGCCTAGAAAAGGTGGCCTAACCAAAGCTCATCCCCTCGTAACCCCAGTTGGCTAGCCGCGGTCAACGGGCATCTTCTCATGCGGTCAGAAAACAAGAAAAAACAACGGATCCACTCTCATGACGACCACGACCGGACTCAACGTAGCATGCTGGAACATCCGAACCATGCTCGACACAGCAGACAGCGGACGCCCTGAGCGTCGCTCCGCCATCAATGCCCATGGATTGCGGAGGTTAAACATCGACATCGCCGCACTCAGCGAAGTACGCCTCCCGGAGGAAGGCAGCCTCCAAGAACTTGGCGCTGGCTACACCCTCTACTGGTCAGGCAGGCCTACATCAGAACGACGGCTCTCAGGCGTGGGCTTCATGGTGAAGACCCCCATTGCGACTAAGTTGAAAAACTTACCAACGGGTCACTCCGACCGCATCATGTCCATGGGCCTCCCACTGAGACACCAGCAATACGTCACCCTTCTCAGTGTGTACTCCTCAACCCTCCTGGCAGAGCCTGCAGAAAAAGACAAGTTCTACACTGACCTGCGCAGCCTCCTGCAGAGCACCCCTGCAGACGACAAAGTCATCATCCTTGGCGACTTCAACGCCAGAGTGGGCCAAGACTCTGAAGCCTGGAAAGGAGTCCTCGGCAAGCATGGCGTTGGGAACTGCAATGACAATGGTCGCCTACTGTTGGAGCTCTGTGCAGAGCAGCAACTTGTCATCACCAACACTACTTTCCAGCAAAAGGACAGTCGAAAGACCACCTGGATGCATCCTCGCTCCAAGCACTGGCACCTTATCGACTATGTCCTAGTGCGTCAGATGGACCGCAGTGACGTCCTCCTCACCAGAGTGATGCCCAGCGCAGAGTGCCACACTGACCACCGCCTTGTTCGCTGCAAACTCAGGCTCCGCCTCAAGCTGAAACCCAAGAAAGGGCCCCCCCCCCCCAAGAAAAAGCTTGATGTTGCCAGCCTTCAGCGTGACGACAAGGAAGCTGCCCTTCAGGCCGATTTACAGCGCATGCTCAAAGACACAGTTGATCCAGCAGACTCCTCCCCTGAAACACTCTGGGAACAACTGAAAACTGCTATTGTAAAATCTTCTGTGGAAGTCTTGGGCTTTGCTAGAAAGAGGAACAAAGACTGGTTTGACGAAAACGACGTAGAGATCCAGGAACTTCTAGCAAAAAAAAAAAAAGAGCCGCCGTCCAGGCCCACATAGCCCAGCCTTCCTGCCCTGTGAAGAAGTCTGCCTTTAGCCTCATCTGCAGCAGTCTCCAGCTCAAGCTTAGAGAACTCCAGAACGAGTGGTGGTCCAGACTCGCACAGAGGACCCAGCTCTGCGCTGACAACAGTGACTACAGGGCCTTCTACGAAGCACTGAAAGCAGTGTATGGCCCTAGGCACCTGGTACAAAGTCCCCTGCGAAGCGCTGATGGACAGGCACTCCTCACAGATAATACCTCCATCTTGAACCGCTGGTCGGAGTACTTTCAGGACCTCTTCGGCGCTGAGAGCACTGTTCAAGAAACAGTCATCCTCCAAATCCCACACCTTCCACTAAAGATTGAATTGGACGAACCGCCCACCGCCGAAGAGACCCTCACAGCCATCCACCAGGTCAAGAGTGGCAAAGCAGCAGGCATTGACGGAATCCCGCCAGAGCTATGGAAACATGGAGGCCCAGCACTGCACAACAAGCTCCACGACCTCTTTCTCTGCTGCTGGGAAAAAGGAACACTACCAAAGGATATCCGTGATGCAGTCATCATCACCCTGTACAAGAACAAAGGAGAGAAGTCTGCCTGCTCTAATTATCGTGGAATTACCCTGCTGTCCGTGGCCGGTTAAATTCTCGCAAGGTTGCTCCTGAATCGGCTGGTACCTGCCATCGCTGAAGACCACCTCCAAGAGGGCCAGTGTGGCTTCAGAGCCAACAGGAGTACCACCGACATGGTCTTTGTGCTGAGACAGCTTCAGGAGAAGTGCCGCGTGCAGAACAAAGGGCTGTACGTAACGTTTGTCGACCTAACAAAAGCGTTTGACACTCTGAGCAGGCAAGGTATGTGGCAGATCCTGGAGCGACTAGGTTGTCCCCCAAAGTTCCTCAACATGATCGTCCAGCTCCAAGAGGACCAGCAAGGCCAGGTCAGACTAAACAGTGACCTCTCAGAACCATTCCCCATTCGCAACGGCGTGAAGCAAGGCTGTTTGCTGGCACCGACCCTCTACACCATCTTCTTCAGCATGATGTTGAAGCAGGCCACAGTGGACTTTGACGATGACGACGCAGTGTACATCAGGTATCGTCTCGATGGCAGCCTGTTCAACCTCAGACGACTGAGGGCCCACACGAAAACCCTAGACCAACTGATTCGTGAGCTGCTCTTTGCTGATGACGCTGCCCTCGTTGCACACACAGAGAGAGCCTTGCAGCGCATTACGTCCTGCTTCGCAGATGCCGCCCAGCTCTTTGGACTTGAGGTCAGTCTGAAAAAGACAGAGGTTCTTCATCAGCCAGCACCCAAGGAAGAGCATCGCCCTCCCCACATCACCATCGGCGAGTCCGAACTGAAGTCTGTACACCAGTTTACCTACCTCGGCTGCATCATCACGTCAGACGCCAAGCTGGACAAGGAGCTGGACAACAGGCTGGCAAAAGCGAACAGTGCTTTCGGGCGACTATTCAAGCGGGTGTGGCACAATCAACAGCTGAAAAAAGGCACCAAGATCAGCGTGTACAGAGCTGTCGTCCTCACCACCCTGCTGTACGGTTCCGAGTCCTGGGCCCTCTACCGCAGCCAACTACGACGTACCATCCTCAGCATTCACTGGAGTGACTATGTCACCAACGTCGAGGTCCTTGAACAGGCGGAAACTTTGAGCATCGAGGCTTTGCTGCTGCGGACACAGCTTCGCTGGGCGGGGCACGTCTCCAGGATGGAGGATCATCGCCTACCCAAGATCACTCTGTTCGGCGAGCTCGCCACTGGACACCGAGACAGAGGGGCACCAAAGAAGAGATACAAAGACGGTCTCAAGAAGCTACTTAGTGCCTGCCAAATCGACCACCGCCAGTGGTCTTCGCTTGCTGCGGACCGTCACACCTGGCGCTCCACCATTCACAAGGCAGCCGTCTCCTTTGAGGACTCTCGCAGAGCTAACCTCAAGGACAAGCGGCTCAGGAGAAAAAAACAGAGTTGTCGTAACTCAGAACCCTGACCAGACCTTCCCCTGCAGCCACTGCGGTCGAACCTGCCTGTCCCGGATTGGCCTCCGCAGTCACGAAAATGCCTGCGGACGACGTGGGCAAGCCCTATAGAATCTTCGTTCGCGAAGCCAAGCCATGATGATGAAGACAGACAAAAAGAAAGAAAGAACTTAGTAGTAACACTGAGTACAATCAAACTTGTCTAGCGGCCAACTTTATATAAGGGTCACTTGTTTATAGCAACCACTCAAAAGTATACCTCTCCTCAATTTTACTATAGTAAGACCATGCTTAAAACGATCATCGGTCTGTAGTGGTCGCCAATGTGACCGTTATGTGCAGGTTTCACTGTATCTGCTGATCTGTAATGTTATACAACTGCATATCATTTCCCCCATTTCTCGTTCCACGTTCAATTTTCTTTGTCCTCGTTCGTGTGTCACACATTCAGCCCGGACCATCCACAACAAGATATCAATTGACCGTGATAGTTCAAGGACTGTGACAGAACAGCTTGGCGACTACAGAGGCCTAGCTGTTCTGGCACCACCCTTGAACTATCATGATCTTTCGATTTCCTTACCTGCAATGCTTCAGAGGACAGTTCTTTAATTTAGGAATTACGTTGGTAGGTTTCAATGTTTTAAAAAGCATGGTAAGAATCAATATGTGTGTTTGTCTGGGATTTTAGGCGAGGTCGACCTGACGAATCTAGGCCGTAATGTCCAAAATCACAGACCAGCGCACAAATGTATCGATGCTAGTTAACTTTACTTACCTCCACAAACACCGAATCGGGAAAAAAAATTAAACGGATTAATTTTAGATTAATTCTTTAGCTGTCCGTTGCGCTGTTGTCGAGATGATTCTTACAGGAAACACCTGGACAAAGAGTTGCAAGGACAGCCCGTGGGTTAACGAAAATGTGTGATTGTGTATTTAGCTATGCAGCGTATTTTATTGAAACAAGAGTAAAGTCTTTTCATTTGATGTATTAATTTTGTTTGGTGTGGGTACATATTAGTTTATGTTCATTTTTGTAATTGGTTTGTTATAATTTCTAAGCTACCCAAGAATGTACATGGGAAAACAAGGCAGACATGGCAGGTTCGCAGACGGAGGTTGCGTTTCCTACCATTACCGCAGGCTTCGTAGCTTGCCAGCAAGTGTGTGAGAAAGATGCACGCTGTACAGCCATCAACTACTACGCCAACCTCAGATGTGAAATCTTCTACAAAGTTCCACAACTTTTCGCTGGATTTGCTGTGTCCTACTCAGTGAGGACTTGCAGGACACTGGCACCCGTACCCACAACGCAGGCACAGGTAGTCACAACGCAGGCAGCCGTAGTTACAACGCAGGCACCCGTACCCACAACGCAAGCACAGATAGTCACAACGCAGGCAGCAATAGTCACAACGCAGGCACCTGTAGCCGCTACGGAGACAGCCGGAGTCAAAACGCAGGCAGACGTAGTCACGACGCAGGCACCTGTAGCCGCTACGGAGACAGCCGAAGTCAAAACGCAGGCAGACGTAGTCACGACGCAGGCACCTGTAGCCGCTACGGAGACAGCCGAAGTCAAAACGCAGGCAGACGTAGTCACGACGCAGGCACCTGTAGCCGCTACGGAGACAGCCGGAGTCAAAACGCAGGCAGACGTAGTCACGACGCAGGCACCTGTAGCCGCAACAGAAACACCAGAACCCACATCGCCTGTCCCAGGTCAGTAGGCAGGACCCGAAAGCCGACTGACTCGAGAACCTGCAATAATATACTGACGGGCAAAACAAATGCGACATTTCTGGAATCATCGGAAACACTTTAGTATTTCCGATGATTCCAAATATGCCGCATTTGATTTGCTCATCATTATCTATAGCTAAATCAGCAGCTACATGTTAAGCACCAAGCGAATCTGGAACTACTTCTTACCCATCAAGGGCGATTACATTTTATGCTGGTGCAAGTGCAGTGTAGATTATCTTGATGCCCAAAAAGGCGCCAAGCTAATCTGGTACTATCCGTGAACTAAAAAGATGGGATGAACCATAATCACAAAGTCTCTTCTAAATGAGAGCCATAACCCATACAGTCTCTTTTATATGCGAGCTGTCCTCGCTGTCAAAGGTCTGTGCCTGTTGTCTTTGACCTGATTCTGATTTTAAAACATCTTATATTGAAAAATCCTCGCACTGAGTGAGCTCTATAAGGGCACAGTGCAAATGCGTCATTGGTTTGAAAAACGTCGTCATGACGTACTTTTTGTTTGCACATGATTTTATATTTTACGTGATAAGAGTTTCACTTTGCCTTCGAGACTTGAGAAAAATAGTGCTAAAACTAGAATGTCACAGTACAATTATTGCATTCTTGCTATACACTGTGTGAATTGAGGTTCACTTTACCTACGTACATGATATTCTACTGTACACGCGCATGTTCTTCTGACAGCACGTCGATGTATGTGCGTGTGTGTGTGTGTGTGTGTGTGTGTGTGTGTGTGTGTGTGTGTGTGTGTGTGTGCGTGTATGTGTGTGTGTGTACGTGTGTGTGTGTGTGTGTGTGTGTGTGTGAGAGAGAGAGAGAGAGAGAGAGAGAGAGAGAGAGGAGAGAGAGAGAGAGAGAGAGAGAGAGAGAGAGAGAGAGAGAGAGAGAGAGAGAGAGAGAGAGAGAGAGAATGAATGATTGAATGAATGAATGAATGAATGATACTTTATTTCTCAAGGATGGAAACAATAGGCACACAGGCCTCTTTTCATGTTTTGTCCTTGCTAAACTACAACAGAGAGAGAGAGAGAGAGAGAGAGAGAGAGAGAGAGAGAGAGAGAGAGAGAGAGAGAGAGAGAGAGAGACAGATGATGATGAAACTTTATTTATCAATGGTAAAAAGTTTTGACAGAAACAAATCGTCATTTTACAAACTTGTCGTTGCTAACATCTACAACATAAAATAGATTAAAAGATAATAATAATAATATAGAATTATATTTACATTTCATGCAACAATAAAATGTTTTTAAAAAATGACACAAAATAATAATAACACGTAACATTCATCTTATACCACACACACACACACACACACACACACACACACACACACACACACACACACACACACACACACACACACACACACACACACACACACACACACACACACACACACACACACAAACAAACAATATAAATAAATGCATAATTATATTACATGAAAGCATTAACCATCAGGATTTGTTTAAATGCCCAGTGTTGTTATGTTTGGCTCATCAGGTAATCGAAAAGTTTCGTTTTAAAGATTCCAAATGAGGCTATAGTCTTCAAATGTGCAGGAATAGTGTTCCATACAAACGGTCCAGAAAAGGATAAACTAGTTTTAAAGAGGTCAATTCTAGGCAGAGGTAGGGGTAAAGTATTGTTCCTTGAGGACCGTTCGCGTTCTTGCTGTGGCACAAATTTGGTGGTTAGATACTGCGGTGTCAAGTTATTTAATATCTTGTGCATGAGGATGCATTTGTTGAAATTAAGTTGTTGACGCAGGCCGAGAATGTTTAGATGTCTAAATTTGTCTATGGTATCATTTTGACAGCTCTTTTATATATAGAGTTTAACCTGTTCATGTGAACATCACTACAACCGTCCCACACTGTGGAGACATAATCAACGTGAGAGATGATATGGGCATGAAAAACAGTTTACGAGTATGTGTATCCGTTACTTGTCTAAGCTGGGACAACAGGAAAGTTTTTTAGCAATGGTTTTACAGACTGTATTTATTTGCGTCTCCCAACATAATTGTTCGTCAACGTGTATTCCCAAGAATTTACGCTCTGTGACTTGTTCTATCGGTTTAGCGTTAAGTTGTAAATGTAACGGCTGTGGTCGGCGTTGGTGTTTTTGTCGTGTAGTGATTAAAATACTCTTTGTTTTTCCTGGATGAAGAACCATATGATTCTCTCTACACCAGTCGGAAACCTCGCTGAGACTACTTTGTAAGCTAATGTTAATGTCAGCTGTTTTTTACCAGAAACATGGAGGCTCGTATCGTCCGCAAACAGGTTGCAATTAACATCAGTGTTAGTAATATGCAAAGGCAAATCATTAATGAATATTATAAATAGAAGAGGTCCTAAGATCGACCCCTGGGGGACACCGAAGTTAACTTGTCCTTGTTTAGAGTATTTTCCATGGGTATATACCTTTTGTTTTCTGTCTTTTAGGTATGATCTAAAAAATGCCATGGCAGTTTCACTTATATGGTATGCTTCTAGCTTCTTTAAGAGAATGTCATGGTGGACAAGATCAAATGCTTTTTGTAGGTCTAAGAAAACAGCTCCAGACATCAGGTTTTTATTTATTGATTCCAGCCAGCTGTCTACAATGTGTGCCAGTGCTGACTGACATGAGTGTTTCGGTCTAAAGCCGGACTGATGAATATTTATGATATTGCCCTTTTCTAGAAAATCGAGGAGTTGTTTTTGTATGTGTTTTTCAAGGGCCTTTGACAGGGCCGACAAAAGTGAGATAGGACGGTAGTTATTGACATCTTCAAGATCTTTTGATTTAGAGATTGGAATTACCTTGGCCTCTTTGAAAATAGTTGGAAACGTGCTGTGTTTTATACAGAGGTTAAAGATATAAGTGAGTGCCTCTACCCTATATGGTAGTGACATTTTCAGAATTTTGTTGTCTGTACCATCCATCCCGGTGGACGTTTTGTTCGGCATGCTAGAGATGAATATGCCCACTTCAGCGACGTTAATATCAGGAATGATGAATGTCTGCAGTATATGTTTGGCCTCACAGTATTTTTCCAGTACACTAGGAACTTGGTACTCTGCGTTACTACTTGCAGCTGACTGAGCAAGTGTTTCAGCTGTCGATAGGAAGTGGTTATTTAATATATCAGCTGACAAATGGGATGGTATTTCAGGGGCTGATTTACCCTTTGTTATAACGTTCAGGGCTTTCCACACCGATGCTGTATCTTTTTTGTCCCTAATCATTTCCTGGAAGAACAGGGTTTTTTGACGCTCTCACTAAGTATTTAACACGATTTCGTTGTTTCTTATATTCATCAAACTGTTTTTCTTTCTTAAGTTTGTCTCTAAATGACATGGCCTGTTTGACATCTACTGTTAAGCAGGGTGGCAGGGTAGAGTGCTTAACTCGTTTTTCTCGTATGGGCGCATGCTTATTTAGGACTCCAAGGAATAGATCCATCCAGTACGACAGGGCACTGTCAGGAGAAGTGTGGTTATACACGTCCCTGAAAGGAGTATTGCGCAGATCCTGGAGAAAGTCGCCGTTATTAAATGTTTTGAAAGAACGATATTTAATTGTTTTATGTCTCTTTTTGTTCTCTTTGTCTAGTTTCATGGAGACTGTGCAACATACTGGGTTATGGTCACTGACAGCTAAGGAGGGAACATGTACATTTGATATTTTATCATCATTTGTCACATAAATATGATCAATCAGGGTTGAAGATGTACATGTGGTTCTAGTGGGGGTTTTAATTAACTGTTCTAAACCGAATAGTGCTGTTGTTGACGCCCATGCAGCATTGGACCCTTTAGATTTAGAAAGATCAATATTAAAATCGCCCAAAAGAACAACGTCAGCTTTATTTTGATTTACGCTATCCATCATTGCTACGAAAGTCATCATACCAGTCCCAGCTGGCTGCGGGATTTCTATAAATAAAGCCAATGAGGACGGGGGGTGATTTAGATGTCTTCACTTCTACCCACAAGCTTTCCACTTGTCGCCGTTTGACGTTACCAAGTATTGAATTATGTTTATATACAGCTAGTCCAGTGTGTTGTGGGCTTGAGGCATCTCTGCGGAGTACTGAGAAATTTGGGACAGAAATGGAGTTATCCCTTGTTGAACTTTTAAGCCTCGACTCGGACACACCAACAATATGAAAATGTAAGGGCGTGTTTAGGAACACAGATAAATCGGGCACCTTATTAACTAGATGGTATATGTTAAGATGGCCAATTCTCAGTTCGTCTGTTCGTTTCGGAACAGTATTTAGATTACGATTTTGCATGTCGGTAAAAACGGAAATGTAGCGAGAGATATAATACAAAATTAATATGGTCACAAAAAAATAAAAAATAAAAATCAACTAATATCAATATCTATAGAATGCTTTAAATAAGCTCAATAAAAAAAATACACGGCAAAGAAACACAATGTTTATCACGCGCTTAGTCTAAGTTCAGCAGAATGTTTACGGTTTTCTTGCTTGGTTATGTCAACAAAAAATAACAAAGTCAGCAACTATAAAAGAAAACAAATGAAAAATGACTTGTCAAGGAACTATGCACGTTCACCTGCGACAAAGTTCATAATACACAAAGTTAATTTGACGACTTAAAAATAAAAAGAAATAAAAACAAACAAATTTAAAGTCTAAGAAAATGGTACAACTATAATAATTTTAAAAATCGCTAAGTGAAAAAAGTATATTTAAATCGGGAAATGATAATAGCAGATTGGAAATTACTGTCAATAATTGGTCCACAAAACGCGCACAGTGGGACTTTATCAAAGAATGTCGAAATGGCTATCACCTAGGGACGCGTGTCCTAATTTCCGGCGCGTGGAGAGAGAGAGAGAGAGAGAGAGAGAGAGAGAGAGAGAGAGAGAGAGAGAGAGAGAGAGAGAGAGAGAGAGAGAGAGAGAGAGAGAGAGAGAGAGAGAGAGAGAGAGAGAGAGAGAATCAATGAATCAATGAATCAATGAATCTTTATTTTTCAACGGTAAAGATATTAACAATGCCAGAGGCAATGCCATTTTTCAAATCTGCCGTTGCTACATCTACAACACAACAATTACATTACATTAATACATGTATAGGACGAACGCCTACGGTGTGTTGGGGGAGTTGGAGCAATGGTAAGGGAAAAAAAAAAAAAAAAAGCAACAACACAGCAGCACTATACATACACAGCAGTAGAATGGGTACATTACTAACAATGATATCTACGTATAGAAAGCAAAGCTTGAAGATAGTTATGGCTGCGAAGATAAATGTTCAAAAAGACTTTTCTTGAAACATGATACCGTTGGAGTGGTCTTCGTGTGGGATGGAAGCGAATTCCACAAAGTCGCCCCCGAGAATGCTAGACTGGTTTTAAATAAGTCTATTCTGGTTTTGGGTACTACATATAGGCTTTTTGTATCGCCATAGCGGGACTGTGACCGGACTAGCAGCTGGGTTAGATATTCCGGAGTGTTGTCATTCCGAATCTTAAAAAGGAGAACACTTTTGTTGAATGCAAACTGCTTTTTGAGAGAAAGAAGTCCCGCTTTGTAAATCTTATCATCCGTTGTCAAAGTAGGATCAGGTAAAATTTATTTCGCTGCTCTTCTGTGTAAGGAGTTCAGTCTTTTTAAAATTAATGTACATCTCTGCAGCCATCCCACACCGTCGAAGCATAATTAATGTGGGACTGAATATGTGCACAATAAAATAATTTTCTGGTTTCAAAGTCAGTGAAGTGCTTCAGTTTGGACAGCATGAAAATGTTTCTTGAAACAGTTTTACACACTTTATGTGTGTGTGCGTGCCATTTGAGCTGATCATCTATGATAATTCCAAGGAGGCTGTGTTCAGACACTTGCTCAATAGAATTGCCTTCGAAGGACAAATCAAGTGAAAGGGGGCTTAATTGGTGTTTTTGGCGTGTCGCAATTACCATTGACTTAGTGTTTGCTGGATGGATACTCATCGAGTTACGTTCACACCAAGCGGACACCTCATCAAGGCTCTGTTGTAAGTCATCTGCAACCGCATTAAGGTTTTTATTTGCCGTGTGGATTGACGTATCGTCAGCAAACAAGTCACATTCGACAGATTCTGACGTTAGGTGAAGAGGCAGATCGTTGATGTATAAACAAAATAGAAGAGGGCCTAACACTGACCCTTGAGGTACTTCAAACTTAACCTCCTTCACTTCAGAGTGTGATCCATTAACTACAACCTTTTGCTTTCTTCCCTTTAGATATGAACTAAAGAAGGAAACTGCTGAGACGTTTTTTTAAATAATGACTAAGTTTGCTTATCAGAGTGTCGTGGTTAACCAGGTCAAACGCCTTCTTAAAGTCAAGGTAAATAACACCCGTCAGTTGCGAATTGTTTACGTTAGATAACCACATATCTGCAAGTCTGCTTAGCGCTGTATGACAGGAATATTTCGGACGAAACCCAGACTGGAAGGGATGAAGCATATTATTTGTCTCTAAATACTGAGACAAATGTTTGTGTACATGTCGCTCGAGAGGTTTGCTTAACACGGACAGTAACGAAATCGGTCTATAATTATTCAGATTTCCCCTGTCCTTGGATTTCGGTAGTGGAATTACTTTTGCAAGTTTAAGCTGTGTAGGAAATACACACTGATGGAGACATAGGTTGTAAATGTATGTCAGCGATTCAACAATGTAAGGTAGGGATAGTTTCAGAACTTTAGGATTTATGTCATCAGGGCCTGATGACTTCTTGTTCGCGAGACTACTTATGAATTTACCTACTTCATGTATTGCAATCGATGGAATGCTAAAAGGAGTCACAGTCTTCAGATTGCAGTAGTTAATTAAAATATCGAAACACTTATCATTGACACTTCCTTGTGTTGAGAAAACTTCAGCAACAGACAGGAAGTGATTATTAAACATGTCAGCGGATAGATCACTAGGGATTACCGTGGATGCACTAGAGCCTCGGGTAAGGGAATTCAGTACGCGCCAAATAGATGACCCGTCTTTGTTGTTTTTAATAGTATTTCTTACAAAGGCTTTTTTCGCTTCGCGTAACATATACTTGACGCGATTACGCTGCTTTTTAAACTCGTCAAACTTCTTTTCTCTCCTGAGGGTGTTCCTAAACTCCATGGCCTGCATCAGTTCTTTTGTAATCCATGGGGGTAGTACCGCGCTTTTGACACGCCTCTCCCTGAGGGGTGCGTGTTTGTTGAGTACCCCAAGGAAAATGCTGTACCATGCAGATAGAGCAACCTCTGGGTCGTTGGACTCGGTTACTGAGTCAAAGCACGCATTACTAAGATCATGTAAAAATGCGTGTTGGTTAAAATGTTTAAAAGAGCGATATGTTACGGTGATATGACCTTTCTTTTTAGTCTTTGGAATTTGCGCAGCCCAGTTACACACTACAGGGAAATGATCGCTAATGCTCAAGTCGGCAACAGAAACGTCAGTCACAGATTTAGGGTTATTGGTATAAATATGGTCTATGAGAGTGGACGATGCAGCAGTAATCCTAGTGGGTGACTGCACCAGCTGCACCAGCCCAAATAAGGAAGATGTTGTTTCCCACGCGGTGTGGGGTTTCAGTAAATTAATATTGAAATCACCCATTAGAATGATGTCGGCGTTTACTTTACAGGACTTTATCTAAGTTACAGGTGAAATGGTCGTACCAACTAAAGTCAGCCGCCGGGTTACGGTACAAGAAGCCTACGTATGATGGAGCCAAAAAAGGACGCTTTACTTCAATCCACACGCACTCAACATCTGCGGCTTCTAGATCTTGACGTCTACGGACTAAGTGTTGAATAGACTGGTGGATGTAGACGGCAATGCCTGTTTGGCCTGGGGAGGAAGGATCTCTTCTGATTACAGAAAAGTTAGGGATACTAATGGCTTCATCACTGATGTTCGAGCTCAAGCGTGTCTCAGTGACGCCAAACAAGTGAAACCGTGACGGTGTGGGATTGTTAAGAAAACAAGCTAAGTCAGGTATCTTATTGTAAAGATGAAACACGTTAAGATGGCCTACACGTAAGGTACATTCCCTTATGCTCGCTTTCGCCATTGAGGCTAGCACAGGTATAAATGATTATAACACAAAAAGAATGTAAACTGTCTCACAACACAAAAGAAACACACACACACAAAAGTAACAATCATACACACAGTGCAAACAGGATAGGTAAAGGTGAACTGTCAAACAGAACTACACAAAATAATTTGATAAAACTGAAAGTGCAAGAAAACAAATTAAAGCAATAGCGCGTTTTCACTGTAAACAAGATAATGTCCAGGTTTGCGCTGATAATGTCAACGAATCTGCACAATCTATACCACAGAGCCAGCGGAAAAGACTATTTTCCACTCGCCCAGCGGTTTGAGTGCAGAGGTTTTAAGTGACCTCTGATTCTTAGTATAGATGTGGCACAGCGCACAAACTAAGTCACGCGTTGCGATTTTCAATAATTAAGTCACAATCACGTTAGTCCACACGCTGTAAAACTTGTGACTTTATCATATGGATAGTGCCTTGTACACCAAAACCTGTGGACAATGTCATTAGCAACACAGCCTGCAACAGTCACCACTGGCCAACAGTCTAATCTTGTCACGACCGTGCACACACACTAACGACATAAAAAGGCAAAATGAAATGTTCCGATAGGAAAAGTCTGATAATAGTCACAAACTATAATCAAGTGTCGAGTCGTAATCTGAGATAAAGGCACCGTTCAAACTTCCGTATGTAACGCGGTTAACGTCTCTTCGTGTGCACACAACTAACATGACATAATTATCAGATAGTCATAAGCAACGCGCATGCGCGCCGCGTATGAGTAACCAGTAATTACTATTTCGGATTTTACCAAGACAAATGAGGGGTATAGATATTGGATTATTACCAGAGAGTCACGTGCAGCTCTTATGCTCGCTGCAAATGAGTAACCGATAATTAGTATTTCCAATTATCAAGGCTAAGGGATAGTGTATCGCCATACTCACAAGCAACGCTCACACGCATTACAAGTGATTAGCCGACAATTAGTACTTCGGTAGAAAAGGCAGCAGTAGTTGGGCGATGATCTGCATGGCCTGGGCTGAATCGTGGCTAGGTTTGCCCGTTATTCCTGATTGTTCCCACCCTCGGGGGCTTGTGGCGGGCGCAGCAAACGGGTGACTGCGGCATGCTGGGGAAGTCCACTTGTGACGCGATGTGCGGCCTGGCGTGTCCTTGGTCGGCGAAATGTGAAGGGGCGTGGCCAGACGAGTGGTTGTATGGTCGCGCTGGGGCCGGGCCGTGGTGTGACGTCATTAAGGGCCCGCCATGACCCTGTTCAGGTCCGTGGAGAAAACCGGGGCCGGTGTGGGGGTTGTATCGGTTTCGGCGTGCCAGTTCTTGATATTTGGGAAAATGACCGACGCCCCGGGGAGAAGCGTCATGATGGCTGTCCTGGCGAGGATAGTTTCTGGGCTGCCTACTGCCACTGACTTGTCGGTTTTCACCTGCCTCAGGTGTGTTGTGGGGGCGGCGTGGAGCACCTGCCTCAGGTGTGTTTTGGGGGCGGCGTGGAGCACCCGCAAAGCGGATGTTCATGGCTAGTTTCATGGCACCGACAGGACTGGGGTGAATGCCATCCTGGTACAGCTTTTTCCTTGGGGCTCCGTTGGCTGTGAGGAAGGTGGGGGTGTTGTCGATGAACAGAATTTTCATCTGATCACAGGCCTCCCTAAGGGCATCATTGGATTCGGAGGCGGGGGCGAAGAGGGGGTGGTTTTGACCTCTCGGGGGCATGATGGAAGAGGCCTGAATGCGGGAATTGCGGAAGACGGAGGAATGGAGGCGGATGAGGTGCATCCACGCCGGCTTGGTGACGGGGCCCTGCTGTCTGCAACTGTTGATGCCGACGTGGAATGTCACCAGGCGAATGTGTGGCATCGTTGGCTGTTCACGGAGCCACTCAGCGAGTTCACTGACGCTCAGCCCCGACACAGACAGATTCTGTACCTTTACTCCGTCAACAGACATCCTCTGCGCGTCAACCCATTTCAGAACCGAGTCGCCGATAAGTCAGTAAACGATCGACATCCGTTTTCACGGTTTGGGCTCGCAGGTTGCACAGCGGGGTGCTCGAAGAGGAATTCGAGCGGCCTTGGCTGAATTCACGGGAGTCCTTGGCGGCGTTAGCTATGGTGGCATCACCGGCATCGACATCATCACCAGAGTTGTGCTGCTTCTTGCCAGCACCAATACCGGCACCAGAGTCCTGCTGGTTCTCGCCGCCTTCAGACAGGACAGCGAACATATTTTTCACTGTAATGTCAGGGTGTGGTGTGTGCTGAACATTACAGCTAGGAGACAGCGAATGGACGGATGGTGATGAATTGTTTGAGGGACGCGCAGTATGAGCCGTGGGACTAGCGGCAGGAGCCGGATTGGCATGTAGTTCTGCGGCTGGGGTTAGCGCCTTTACCTGCCGTTCGATCTCGTGGAGCTTACTAGCATGGCTGTCTCTGGAGGAGGTCAGCTGGTTCACGCGATCAGCGAGCCCTTGCTGTTTCTTCGTCACAGGCTCTAGTGACGAGTTGATGACCTCTGTGACGAATTTGTCGGTGGCTCTGGAGCAGTTTTTTTATTTTTACGTCGCTGTCTCGGGCGTGGGTGTCGAGCTGCGCCTGTAGGTCGTATATAGCGGCACAGCGGGATTTCAGCTCTGACAGCTCCCTGCGTGTTTCCTCCAAAGCGGCTGCCAGAGTGCGGATGGTGGCCGAGTTAATCTCCAGCTGTTTCTGCATCTGGAGCATGCACTCTGGATTGGTGACACTAGAGGTGAGGGGAGTGATGCAATCCGCAGGGCGCTTCGTGACCTGATCAGTCGTGTCGACAGTCGGGTAGCCGGAGCGGGGAGGGGTCACGGTGGGCAGAGTTATGAGAGTGAGGTCACTAATACAAATAGTCGAGTCCGGAGCCGCCAGTGACAAGTCACTCACGGGTGGCTGCGCGGGTTCATCTCGCATGGCGGTGAGTTGCTCGGGGTTCAATGCGTCCGTCGCTTCGGCCTGGGGGCACTCATCCGTAACAGGATTAGCGAGGGAGGGTGAAGGGTCGGCTGGAGTGGGCTGGGTGAGCAGACTGCTGGCCATCTTGGTAACACTGTCCCTCAAGGTTTCAAACTCCTCGTCAACCCAAGTTTGGCAGTAGTTACCTTGGGCTAGACCGGTCCCGGTGGTGTAATACAGTGTTACGGGCAGTGATCAGTTTCCGGTCCCCATTCAACAACTGGATAATTGTTTCAAACAGTTCTTGGGGATAGGACGAATCGACCGGAGCAGAGACTGTCAGGTTCTCGTGGTGTTGATTTCTGTCTCTCCATAGGAGGGTGACACCAGGGGGCAGAGGTACATCCACGTAGAAAGAATGTAGAGCTTTTCTCCACAGGGGTAACTTCCAGCCCTCAGTCTCAAAGTGACTTGGATCGGGTCATTTGTTTTAGTTATTCTTTCCAGTGAAAGTCTAGAGTTAGCCGCTGTGGAGCGTGTTGTCGGGCGCATAGTGGAAGAATGGTGGCGGTGCCATAATCACTTACCCTTGGTGTGTCGACATGTTTATCACGGCTGTTTGGCCCAGCGCTAGTACGGCACACTTAAAGGTTTGTTCCAGGCGAGCAGAGAAACTGGGTCACAGCTGCATGGTACCCGCGCGGGGATGTAACAAGACGCCCGGTTGCCAGGCCGACCGGCTGGCAAGCTGGCCTCCCGACAAGCGCAGTGCGGAACTTAATTTCGGAAAATGAGTGTGAAATATGAAGTTCACAGTCCTGAAACTACACCATAGCAGAGAATTCACTAAGCACAAACAGTCTGCCAAGAATCATAATTGCAGAGTAAACTTTGCCAGCACAGTATCCAATTGAATGCAGAGAAACTTACACGCGATGCGCACAGTAAACAAGATGAGAGAGAGAGAGAGAGAGAGAGAGAGAGAGAGAGAGAGAGAGAGAGAGAGAGAGAGAGAGAGAGAGAGAGAGAGAGAGAGAGACAATGACAATGATTCTTTATTTTACAACGGTGAAAGTTTTGGTGAAACCATTTTTCGAACTTGCCGTTGCTAATCTACTTTACATATAATGCACAAATCACAAAATACTATCATTAAATTGGGAAAAACTAAATATATAACTAACAAAAAATTGAAATATAAAGTTTTAAAAAAGAAGAAGAAATCATTGAAAAAGTAGAAATAAACATAGAAAATCCCACACATACACACAATTGTAAAGGTATAAATCTCCATACATACATTCATAAACACAAGCACGAGCACAAAACACACACACACACACAAACACACACACACACGCGCGCGCGCGCGCACGCACTCGCGCACGCACACACACACACACACACACACACACACACACACACACACACAATACGTGCAGCATTAGCATCTTGTATTAAGTAAAAATATAACTGAATTGAAGAGTTAGAAAGGGGAAAATCGTACACTGCAAGTGCAGATTGCTGTGAAAATCTTACGATGCTGAGGTGAGGTACTTGAAGAGAGCAGTTTTGAAAGACGAAAGCGTTGTTGATGTTGTAACATGTTTGGGCAATGTGTTCCACATGCTAGCACCTGAAAACGCTAAACTTGTCTTATAGAGATCGATTCTAGGTCGTGGCACAGTAATGGACTGCCTTGATCTGGAGTATGTTGATGCCGTGAGGGAAAACATTTTTTTAATATACTCGGGGAGTCTGTTATTCAATACTTTGAATATCGTTATTCCCTTATTGTATAATAAATGTTTTTTCAAGGGGAGAAATTCTAAGGTTTTCAGTTTATTATCCGTTGTTGAGTTAGGGTCTGAAAGGATAAGCTTTGCGGCTCTACGATGAAGAGAGTTCAGTCTCTTTAACTGGACCTCGCTTGCGCCATCCCACACCGTAGAAGCATAATCTATATGTGACCTGATGTGGGCGTTGAAGAACAGTTTTCGTGTTTCTACATTAGCTATATGTTTTAACTTGGATAAAATAAACAGTTTCTTTGATATTGTCTTACATATATTACTAAGATGGCGTTGCCATTTAAACTGGTTATCTACAGTAACGCCGAGAAGACGATGTTCCGTTACCTGGCTGATAGATTTGCCTTGAAGGGACAAGCTGAGTGAGAGAGTGCCGAGCTGGTGCTTTTGGCGGGTACTTACAACCATACATTCAGTCTTTGCAGGGTTTAAGATCATGGAATTCTTACTGCACCAGCTGTTAATGTCCTGTAATGTGTTTTGTAGGCGCGTGTCAATTACTGACAAATCCTTATCGGGAGTGTGTATCGCAGCATCATCAGCGAACATATCGCATTCAACACTTTCATCACTAATTGTGAGTGGAAGGTCGTTAATGAACAAACAGAATAAAAGAGGACCTAAAATAGAGCCCTGGGGCACGCCATGCTTTACTTTGCAGTGACTAGAATATGTACCATTAAGGAGAGAGAGAGAGAGAGAGAGAGAGAGAGAGAGAGAGAGAGAGAGAGAGAGAGAGAGAGAGAGAGAGAGAGAGAGAGAGAGAGAGAGAGGGGGGGGGGGGGTCATACCTACTGTATTGCATCGAGGTTTGCGTGGTGACAGAGTCAAGTTGTTGCTTTTACGTCACCGTCACTGTCTGATTTTCTCAAAATCGAGGTTTTTTACTCTTTACTTTTTATTCTGCGCAGATTTAAATTTTACTGAATAAGTCCCAAAGTTATTAAGCTGGCTAACGAACTCATCCAATAATTATCTCTATTTAATCAAGCTACATCCAAAATTTCAAGTGATATGACAAACAGTACGGACTCTAATGTGGCACAACCGACTTTCTATAAACTGTCTTGGAACCCTTTAATGAGACAATTTTAATATGCTCTTCAAGGCTGTCCCAGAGACCCCTTGAACAAAACACTTCCGCAGACACACACACACACACACACACACACACACACACACACACACACACACACACACACACACACACACACACACACACGCACGCACGCACACACACACACACACACACACACACACACACACACACACACACACACACACACACACACACACACACACACACACACACCACACACACGGATCTTCGCGCGAAAAGTACGTTAAGCAGCGAGGTTAGCATAACTAGGCATGACGTTTTATCTGGTTACTTTATTTGTCAGATTGTTATATCTGCCCGCCTATCTCGTCATGGGCATGCTGTTGAATTCGCCCCACCGCGACCCATCCTAAAAAGTCTCTTCTATAAATAGAAGAGACTTTTGTTTAATAAAGCACTACAGATAGCCAAAGGGTGAATGAATATGTTCATATAAGTTTGCTCAATTTTAACCTTTTAAAATATCTATATGAGTTTGTTTATAATTTAAATGGTAATCCCACGTGTATTTTTCTGGTTTTTTAAAAAAAATAAAAAGTTTCTTCAGCTACACAACAGTGTACGGGAACCCAAGCAGGACCCGAAAGCCGACTCGATCACCTCCAATCTCTAAATCAACAGCTACATGTTAGGCACCAAGCTAATCTGGAACTACTTTTCACCATCAAGGCAGATTACATTTTATGTTATTTGACATGCTGTCCACATTAGCTTGGTGCCCACGGAGACGCCAAACTAATCTCCTACTATCCGTTAACTAAATCAAAAAGCTCAACCGACCGCCAAAGCGTTAAGCAATCTGTTCACATAGGATTGCGCAATCCGCTCTGTTCAACTTTTATATCAAACAGCAGGTTCAGGGTAGGTTTTGATGTTCGATAGCGGCCAGGTAGCGATGAAACTCCATTTGTCATTTCCTGTACTGTACAGGTAAATTACACTGTGCAGCTGTCGGTGCGCTTGGTGACACCAGCTTTGCCTCGGTCCACTCCATTGTGGGCATCAGTCCCTTTACTGCCGAGAACAAAGTGAACATGATCCAGCTGTAATAGACATAGATCCTCATGAGCCCCCGCGAAAGCGGGGCTCATGAGGATCTATGTCTCTTGCTGAGACCAATTATTATCTGTGTTTCTTGGACGGTGTTGGCTTTTGGTCGTTGAATGAACTAAGATTTGAGCAACAAAAATGTACCACATTTACACAAAATGGCAGGATTGTGTGTGAAATCCTTGCGTTGTCGTGTTCGTGGGGATACTTTAGTTCGTTAATTCAAAGAAGCCAAACCATCCAAGGGACACGGACACAACATAGGGCGTGCAAGAGGTATAAATCCACATGATCTCTATGTGTTTTGATATTTGACTCTTACGCTGTAGAGTCGTATGGACCAAATTCACAGGCCAGCACACACATCTCTATCTCTATTAGTAGTGGTGTGTGTGTGTGTGTGTGTGTGTGTGTGTGTGTGTGTGTGTGTGTGTGTGTGTGTGTGTGTGTGTGTGCACGCGCGTGCGTGAGTGCGAGTACGAGTCCATAAGCGTAGGTTGTTTTGAATGGTGACTTCACATAGATTGTTTATAGAGTGCGTTGTATTTTTTTGTTTTTGTTTTGTAATTGCGTTTTTGTAATTAGTTATTTTTGTACAATTAGCTTTTGTTAAGCGCCTAGAGCTCTAATCCGAGGTTGGGCGCTATATAACTATTTATTATTATTATTATTATTATTATTATTATTATTATTACTTAATGAACATAGGCTGTTGTGAGTTGGGTTGGGTGATTTGTTACTAGCAGTCCTGGCTTAAACTTTTGTTTTACAGTATTCGTCTTTATCTCTGTGTATCAGACAACATGCTGTGTACAATAGCTGGTGGCCCACACGTGAGCGTGTGGGACAACTCAACGTCGTCCATAGACTTGCCATGTTGGTACTACGTAACTGATTTCACCTCTGGACAGTGTAGAATCGTTGTTAAGGTAACTTTTCATTTTCGCTTTACTTATTTACCCACCCACGTACAAGTTAATTACTTACATGACAGTGACCCTTTGGACTGATACCATAAGTCTATTACTATAAGTACGCAACGCGTATGGCAAAACTAGACGGTGTAGTGTCGCGGGAGACACTTGTTTGAACAATTATTTTCGAAGTGTCTGTTTTAAGACAGCCGGGACGGAGAGAGCACATACTGACATAGGTAGACCCATTGACGAAAGATATGGACAAGTCAGGAACAAAGAAAGTTTTTACGTAATAAAATGTTCTTCTTATGACGCATTGGCAATCTGACGTCATCCAGTGTTTCACGCATGTTTTTGAAAGGATGTACATTTTTGTACAACACAGGATTTTGTGGTTTATGTCTGGGTGGGTGGGTGGGTGGGGGGGGGGGGGAATGACTTTTTGAGTTGACGAAAGGGAAGGGTACGATCTTTCCCCAGCAATCTGTACAAACTAACAAAGTAAAGAAGATTCCCGCTAAATGCCGGTCCCACCGTTACCTTCTCTGTACATTAACACGTTGTCTCTCTGCGTCTTCGTCTTCGATCTTTTCAGAAAAAAACAAAACAAACAAAACAAGTAGCATTGAATGACCGCATTTGACGCCATATTGCATACTACCTGATTTTATCATCATGCTTAACTTGGTGTCGAGAATTTCCTCACAACCTTCCCATGTTCGTTGAAGTCTGTGTACTTATGTTTACGTCACTACAGAACGTTCAAGCGAGTTCGATCGAACATCACACGTCGACTAATGTTATTACATGCACTACATGCGCTCCACGTTTGTTGCATACTTAAAAATTCATTCAGCCCGACGGCAGTATTTCCCAAATTTTGGAGGCGTCATCTAACGACTATGCACCAGTTGCAGGAGATGGGTCGACCTTGATAATTCAAGGGGAGTGCCAGATTAGCTTGGCGCCCACAGGCGCCAAGCTAATCTGGCACTACCCTTGAATTATCAGGGTCGATCCATCTCCTGCTGTAGTGCGTCAGGGCTGAATGGGTTAATAATAATATTCGCGTGCTGACACCGACGAAAGCGTTCGGCGGCAAAGGAGTAACCCCGCGTCCTTTCCGCCGAGCGGTATGCGGTATCGTCAGTAGCAGCCAAGGAGTTAATAAATGAAATTTCCAAGAAATTCCAGGCTGTGTCAAAATCATTTTTTTATGGCCCACACATTGGAAACATTCAATCCGTATAACTAAGAATGAACAAGAATAGAAGAAGACAAACGTGCGATGAATTCTGTAGTACAGCACTAATGGATCTTTCGGGATGATGAATGTTACTGCATTGACTTACTTCCGTACGCAGACCATCAACGCGCAATATAATTTATGCGTACTGCCGTGTGAAGGCAACATAAATTCATTTTTTGTAAAAAGCGAGTGTTGCATTGTCATGCAATGAAAATCATGCTCTCCCCTCCCCCCCCCCCACACACACACGCACACACACACACACACACACACACACACACACACACACACACACACACACACACACACACACACACAAAACAACTTTACCATGTTTTATCTTCATGCCCAATGCGCAAAAGGCCATCGAGCCGACGACCGCCGACGACCCGCTTCGTGCGCGGGCCAACGGCGGCCGACGTCGGCCCGATGGCCTTTGCGCGCTGGGTGGGCAGAGTAGGTCTTATAATGTATTATTCAAAAAACATTTACGGGACTTTACTTATTCTTTCGTGTCATTTATTTCACATACCTTGAAAGTAGATAGTATTTATGAACCTAATTCATTTGCATGTATGTACGCGACTTTGTGCCTATGTATACTGAGGAGAAAAACAAATGCGACGTTTATGTAATCATCGGAAACACTTAATGAGTTAATGAATCCAAAATTGTCGCATTCCCTTTGCTCGTCAGTATATTATGGTTGGCTGTTTGTTTTACGCCTGTTTATTCTCTTCTTTTTTTAAAAAAATTCAAAGGCACTGAACGAATTTGAGAAGGACGGCTCGCTCTTTGTCAGCGCCGTGTTGGTGGAGTTTTCTGCGGTCAGAAAGGACGCTTCCGCCAATGTCGTGACTTCGCCTGGTCCTTCATTCAAAATCTCACGGAGCATCATAGAACAGGTGTATTAACACTCCTTATACGCATTTATCGTCGAGCCGTCTACAGTTACAGTTGTTCAGTACGAAATGTAAACACTCTAGATTTTACAGTTGGCACCAGACAACTGTAACAGGCGATGAATCGAGGATAAAGTTAAATCTACACAACAACAAAAATAAAATAAAATAAATCATAATTGTAGATCGAACACCTCATAGAGTTGAAAGACACGGAGTACAGTTGTTTAAATAATAATAATAATGTGGTTTTGTGGCTAATGAGTAATAGAATCTGATCGAAAGTTTGATTTTCTTTTCTAATATTTGTAATAATGTATTATGCTTCATATGATCATCTGTGTGTGTGTGTGTGTGTGTGTGTGTGTGTGTGTGTGTGTGTGTGCGTTCATTGTGTGCACGTGTGTGTGTGTGTGTGTGCGCGCGTGTCTGTGTGTGTGTGTGTGCGCGCGCGCGAGCGTGTGTGTGTGTGTGTGCGTGCGTGCGTGCGTGCGTGCATGCGTGCGTGCGTGCGTGGGTGCGCAGGCTAGGAGAAGTAACCCGTGGTCTGGCTTGGAGACAAACACCATAGAGGGAGTTGAAATCCGGAAGATGTGGGATGCCCAAAACGGGTTCGCCATTTTGGATTTTCCGTCGTGTGGTGCCCGGATCACGTTCCGACCGCATGTGCCTCATGTGGGTCAGCATCCTCAGGTGATGTGCCTTTTGATCCCAAGTAGATGCTTTATGAGCAAAGAGTAATCGGACTTACGTAAGCCCGAGCATCTGTCACTTACTTCGCGTTATTCCCAGAATTCACACGTCTTTATAAATTCCGCACCACCATCTACAGCCGACTTCAGCCGGAGATCTTTCACTCACTTGATATTTATGTCCAAAAGGTATGACATGAATTTGACATCACGCCAGTTCACGCAAACGCAAATAACACCGCTTGCTTCACGGCTCCCCGGTATCGCAATAAACTGTTGTAGATCTGTGTACCCCATGTTGATTTGAATCAGACTAATAAACATGTACTGCATGTCTTTTAAGTAATGTAAATACATAATTTATTCAAGAAATGTTCTAGAGTTAGGCACACTTCGATTTTTATTTATTTTTTTATTTTTTTTTTTTTTTTGTCTTCTGTCTACACTCTCGCAAAATGCTTTGAAATGTGTAACAATGCGAAAACGCTACTTTCATATTTCCGTCTTGTTAATATTTTAATTTTGATCATATTCACAATGTAGTCGGTATCTCTACCAACGCAGCCCTTTTCTCCTTTAAAATTACCGGTCAGTGTCTTCGCCAACTGTTGCTCTTCTGTCCGATTTTAGCTTTTGAATATATACTGACAAGCAAAAGAAATGCAACATATTTTAATCATCGCAAACACCGATGATCTCCGACTCCAAACGTAAACACCTTCAAAACAAAATCCTAGAATCCACTTCTTCCAAAACTCTCTACGCTACCATGAACACACTCCTAGGCACTTCTAAAGACTTTCCTCTTCCCAACACACACAGCAAAGAAGAACTTCCGTCCGCTTTCTCCTCCTATTTCTCCGACAAAATCCAAACTCTGCGCAACACACTCGACACTCTGCCTTCTCCGCCTTGCCTTCCTGACCCCCCCCCCCCCCTTTTCCGGCACTCCCCTCTCGTCCTTCCGCCCCGTCTCTCAGGATGAAGTCCTCAAGACCATAAAGTCCATGACTTTCAAAACCTGCGAACTAGACCCCCTCCCAGCTTCTTTCTACCGGGACGGCCTCCCAAAACTTTTGCCCGTCATTACCGACATCATCAACACATCTCTAGAGAATGGTTCCGTCCCCGATATCTTCAAGTCTGCCATCGTCCGTCCTCTCCTAAAAAAACACAACCTCGACCCAAACGAACTCAAGAACTACCGCCCAGTCTCCAACCTCTCTTTCCTGTCCAAGCTTCTTGAGAAGGTTGTCCTCAACCAACTCAACCTCCACCTCGCCGACAACAACCTCCTCAGTCCCTTCCAGTCTGCCTATCGCAAACATCACAGCACTGAAACAACACTTCTACATATCCTAAACGACCTGCTTCTCTCCACTGACTCGGGCAACATCTCCCTTCTTACGCTACTCGATCTCTCTGCCGCCTTCGACACCATAGACCGCTCTATCCTCCTCCACCGCCTTCACCACTCCTTTGGCATCACTGACTCTGCCCACTCCTGGTTTCTCTCCTACCTCTCCGACAGACAGCAGTTCGTCACCATCGACGGCGTCTCCTCCCACCCAGTCAGGCTCTCCTGCGGTGTTCCACAGGGGTCCGTCCTGGGCCCGGTCCTTTTCACACTCTACACCTCTCCCCTGTCCAACATCATCCAGTCTCACCACATAAACCACCACCTCTACGCTGACGACTCACAATTACTAGATAAAGACAAACTCGACAACACTCAGACACTACTGACTCGCACGGCTGACTGCTATGAAGACGTGAAAAACTGGATGACAGCAAACAAGCTCAAACTGAACGACGACAAAACGGAGGCCATGCTAGTAGGCACTCGCCAGAAACTTTCCCAGCTCCATCCCTCTCTCCACCTTCAACTCGACAGCACCCCCATCTCCCTCTCTGACTCGGTCAAGAACCTTGGCGTTATCCTCGATTCCTCTCTTTCCATGACCAGCTTCGTCTCCGCCACGGCCCAGGCATGTTATTTCCACCTCCGCCGCCTCAGTCATATCAGAAAATACCTCACTACCGAAGCTGCCACCTAACTTGCTGTCTCTCTCATCTTATCTCGCATCGACTATGCAACTCTCTCCTTTCCGGCCTTCCTCACTCCACCACTCTCACTCTCCAGCGCGTCCAGAACAATGCTGCCCGCCACTTCCTCAGAAAGAAAAAATCCGACCACATCACTCCCCTGCTCAAGCTCCTTCACTGGCTCCCCATCCCCCAACGCATCCAATACAAGATTCTGTCTCTCTGCTACAAATCCCTGAACAACTACGCTCCTACCTATCTTTCCAACTTACTTCACCCCTACACTCCTTCCCGCTCCCTCCGCTCCGCCTCCGACCCTCTCCGCCTCCTCATCCCCCGCACCAAACTCAGCACTTTCGGCCCCCGCTCCTTCTCAGTATACGGTCCAACTACCTGGAACACTCTCCCACTCTCTCTCCGTCAGAAACACTCATTCTCCTCCTTCCAGTCCGCCCTCAAAACTCACCTCTTTCAACAGTTCTAGCACTATATCACCACACTCCCCACCCCAAGCTGAACATCGTAATGTATTTTCACTATTTGTGGTACGTGAGTCATTGTCTAAAGCGTGCGCATGCGTGTGCGAGTTGTGAGTGCGCGCTTAGAGTTATAATTATTATAAGATAAGCGCATTATAAATACCGTAATTATTATTATTATTATTATTCCAAAATTGTCGCATTTCTTTTGCTCGTCAGTATACCTGTATTTTACCGGTTACGTGAACGCTGTATTATGACATTCTTCAAACCCGAAGTTGATTTGTTGCGGCACGTCTCAGATGATCTGAACCCCTTGTGTATGCAGCCGCCGGCTTTCATAGCGCAGGGGGAGAAAACCAAAGTTATGGCAAGAGTTCCGTGATCCTGACTCGGAGCGTTAATATTGACGCTTGGAGTCAGAGGCACAAAACTCTTGTCGTAATTTCGGTTTTCTCCCCCTTCATACAAGGCAGTTAACTGGTATCATTGCCACAATGTACCTGAACAGGTTCAGCTCCCCGGAATGACGATCAGCGCGCCGAAGAATGCAAGCTTCAGTGCCCAGAACACCAATTACATGTGCCAGGTGCCTGATAGCGACCCCAAGAAGCAGAAGACTCTGCATATTCTGAATAAACACACCAAATTCGCGAATCGGGACACAGCTACGATTCACCTCATCCTGAGCACCCATGGAAAAATACAAGGGTAAGATTATTCGTTCTACTACTACTACTACTAAAAATAATAATACCAGTTATTATATAGGCGCTTTACATAAATACATAACTCTGTGAACCGGCTCAAAGAGATCCGCGAACTGAACCGAAGACGCACGCTCGGGTGAAACACACGCATTTACTGTGAAGACACACACATCACATTGTACGTGGTGCGAAGGGTCAGCTCAGGTACTAAGGTTTCGGAAATTTTAATCGCTCGTACGTGTACATTACTAGCTGAACAGCACCCAAGACGCGACAAAACACAACAGAAAGAAATATGTAAGTAAAGAAACCCGGTGATTTAAAAAGAAAAGAGATAAAAAGCTTCGGTAGAATAGGCACAGAACTGTGTACTGAATTTTCGGGTGAGGACCCATTTCCAAGGTGAAAGACAAACAAAATGGACTGTGGTCTGATTGTCTTTGTGAAGTAAGAGTACTGAAGTCTAAAGAAATGCGACTTGTTTGGAATCATCGGGAAAAATAAAGTGTTTCAGATAATTCCAAAAATGTCGCATTTCTTTTACTCGTCAGTAAACTTGAAAAGCGTTTATGTTTTCCTTTAAAAACGTGTTTATTTCTTTTGTGGTCTTTCTTTCAATGGGCTTTTGTGTTGAATCTGTCACAGCGATGGTAATTGCGCGGCGCTTGAAAGCATCATGACGAACTGTTCGAGTCGCCAGCAGTTCGCTACAGAGTATTGTGGACCCATCCTCACTGATCTAAAAATCCGGAAGTGTATCCTGGTAAGCGTATTTGTCGTCAATTATAAAAGGATTTACAATAGACAAAAAAGACTAATAGCCGGCCTTATGAGGATATAAGCAATTTGCGAACATCCACTTTGAATCTATGTTCCTAGCACGGCTGAGGCTCCGACGTGGGTTTCAATGATTGAAAGGACCAGCAACAGACGGGAAGGGCCAATCGTTCGTAATATTTCCAGTGGATATCTTATGTCCTACAATAAAGTTGCCACGGGGACTAAATTACCTTTATTTCATATTTTGGAGGCATTATATATATATATATATATATATATATATATATATATATATATATATATATATATATATATATATATATATATATATATATATATATATATATATATATAATTTTCATTAAATTCTGAGAATGCTCTTGCTACGCTAATGCCATGGAATTTCAGGCTGGTAAGCTTGCATTGTGTCATCAGGACATCAGCTGCACTTTGTGTGATTGCATCGCCTACTAGCTCTAGAAAGGAGAGGGTTAGTATAAAATATATTAGTTTGTCACAACGGCAAGTTTGAAAATTGGTCTTGTAACCAAACACTTCTACCGTTGTAAAATAAAAGTTCATTGTCATTCATTGTCATTGTGTTCCACATGTACTACGATGACAGTGTGTGTCACGACCCCACTTCCGGGGCGCGAACTATGAGTGCTGCCACTCGAGATACACCCAACCCACACTAACACAAACCTAACACAAACACCAGAGGAACAATGACGACGACATTACATGTAACCCTAACAATCAACCAACTATTCTCACTCAATCCTAACCACGCACTCACGCATCACATTCACACTCACACACGTCCAAACTCCCCACCCCGAATATCCGTTACACAATACAAAATAACAAAATATATAATAAACTAAATGTCCCTAAAATACAAAAGGTTGAGAAAACTAATATATAACCAAATATCTCTAATAAAATACGAAAATAGATTTAATTAAACTAGTATATAATAACGACTATCCTTAATAATACAAACGAAAACTCAAATTGAAGAGCTTAAATCAACAGCCACTGGACCCCGCTGGAAGCATAAGCGTCAAGCGCTAACGCCAACAGACCTACTCCTTTGCTTCCACGGAGAGTCCCTTACAGCACATGGCTCCTTAAGTAACAGTATCTCAAACAGTACAATATCAACTATGCGATGAACCAAATATGCGTACTAAAACACAAGTGAAGATCGAGAAAAATGAATATAATCCGTAAGCTACTGATTCTCCCCAGCGGGATCACGAACGACAAGTTCGAATCAAACTAAAGCTTGCGCAAACTAGACACTCACAGCACAAGGCTCCTTTAACTAACAACGTTTCAGAACGAACAATATCACACATACAAATGGAGCAAATGCCCTTAGCTTAACATGACTGAAAGTTGAATAAACTCAATATAGTTCACGTCATTGGGCCTTCTCGCCGGAAGCACAACCGTTAGGCTCAGCTCAGCTCGACGCTCTTGCTTCCGCGATAAGGACTTCCGTAACACAGGCTGCTTTTACATAATACAATCTCTCAAAAACTTTCCGTTACTGTGACAAAGCTCCTCTCACAATACTGTCACTACGAGGAGACGAAATAAATCTCACAATGTTCTTTACAAGATTATACGCAAACAAAACTTTGCTTAAACAGGTTAGAAATAATTAAACAAGACGACCCGACCTGACTGAACACAAGGCGTGCCGCGACACTCGCAAAGGCACCCAAGTTCCGCGTCGTAGCCCCACAAGGCGGAGTGACACAGTTAGCCTCCACTCTCAGTACCACCATTGGATTAGAATAGGAACCAGATTTGGATGCACTAAAACACAGGTGCAAAAATACACATAAATAACAAAAGAAACAAGATAATCCCATCACCCTTCCCGCGACTTTAACTGCCGTCTTTTACGACCCTTCACCTCTCCCCTGCAACAATAAATTCAAACTCGACAGAATACATATTTACACGTCACCAGATGACTCACTTCCCATATTTACACTCCTACGCTAAATAGTGAAATGGCCTTAGTCGCCTGCTCGGCATTAAACCCCAATAACTAATTCGATGCCCACTACTACCAAATACAACAGATGGCATTCCCTTCTACGTTCTATACTTACACTTGCCCCCCACTACACACTAATCAAAATAATAATAACAGAACAAGCAAACACAACCAACCCCCCCCCCCCCCCCCACCCCCGAGCAAATGGCCACTAAAGAAATGTTGCGTGTACTTACTGCCATCCGTGAAGACACCCCAGCTAGGACGTAGACAAACAAGGACAACGCAAGCCAGGGGTAAAGTCGTCGCAGCTCTCTCTTCTTTCTCTCATAATAATGATAATAATAATAATAATAATAATAATAATAATAATAATAATAATAATAATAATATAATAATAATAATAATAATACCGTTATTATATAGGCGCTTTTTCTCAAGTTTTGGGCTAATCGACTTAAAGTGCCGTCAACTGAAACCCAACACGCACACTCACGTAACAGACACAGATTTACGCCATTTAAGACAAACACAATGCAAGACAGACGAAGGGCCAGTTCAGCTACTGCAGTTACAGAGATTTTTGATCGCTTGTATTTGAAAATTGTAAAGTGCCCTGAAACCAGTACCAAAGTGTGTGTGTGTGTGGGGGGGGGGGGGGGGTAGGGGGGGGGGGTGGAAGAACCGGAGTACCCGGAGAAAGAACCCCCGACGGTCCGCCCGAATTAATGGTGACACTTACCATAGGAGAAAAGTCAGACGCCGGAACCCGTTTTCGAACCTCGCACCTTTGGCATTGGTGGCAGGCGTCTTAACCACTGTGCCACGGACCGCCTTCCTCGGACACCGGCTCTGGGACGACCAGAAATCGTATCGCAGGGCCGATACACAAGACCGACACAGCTGCTTGTGGCCTTCAGCAAACGGCGAACCACGCCTGAAAGACTACCCTCGGAGACTGTTGGTAAAATGACTGACTCGTTCGCAATTGGAAAACCTACTGACTAGTAATTTCGTTATCGTACGTATTGCAAAAAGCACTCAGTAAATCAAGCGGTGAAAATTCAGGTGAAACAAGCACCACCAGATAGCGTTTAGACTGAGCGATCACGTGTGTTACGCCGACCTCCAAACTCTCGCACGGCAGCAAATACTCGTGTACAGGCCAAATACTAGACACCTATGCTATCGCTACCCGGTGACTAACTAAACCCTGTCACCCCTCTAAACTTACTCCCCTGCAAAATTAGACGAAAACAACCCGTGTCGTGACACACACACGCACACACACACACACACACACACACACACACACACACACACACACACACACACACACCCACACACACACACACACACACACACACACACACACACACACACACACCCACACACACACACACACACACACATATATATATATATATATATATAGTTATTCGATTTTTTTTCTTTCTTCTTTTTTAGTTATGGTTATCTCTTGTCTTTCATGCAGTTATATTTCTTTATTTTGTACAGTTATTTCTTTTACATTTACTTTTTCTGCCATTCAATACTTTTTTGTCTCTCGCTCTTTTTCTCCTTATCAGGCGTCTTGTAAGTAAACAAAAGTTGCCTGGCCGATGTCGACCGCAGTGAGCCCGTGCACAAATGTGGATTACACTAGCTAACACGACTGTGGATTACACTAACACGACTGTTGCCATGACGCTAACACGACTGTGCGCGTACCCATTGCGGCCAACGTCGGCCAGAGGGTCCTTTGCCTAATAGGTTTATATGTGTTAGTCTGTGATATTGATCCCTCCGTCAATCTTCCTCTTCAGTTGTTTCGTCCATCCAGTGCTTACATAAATATGCATGCTTAGAGCCTGCTTTTTAGGGAATTTGCGAAACATCAATGTAATTATTATTATTATTATTATTATTATTATTATTATTATTATTATTATTATTATTATTATTATTATTATTATTATTATTATTATTATTATTATTATGCTGACGAGCAAACGAAATTCGACATTTTTGGATCACCGGAAACACTAAAGTGTTTTCGATGGGTTTTTTTGCTATTCAGTATATTATTACTATTTTTATTATAATGTAATTTTAGACTTTAATGTTGTACCGTACACCGTAGGATTCACAATCGCAGGCCAGCACCTATAGACACGTTAGAGCCAAAATTACAAAACAATACACGTACACGCGCCCGTAATGTCCAAAATCACAGACGAGTACACACGTGTCTTTCAGGAAAAAGGCTATTACAAGCGGCAGAGTATATACTGACAAGCAAAATAAGTACAACCCTCCCCCCCCCCCGCCCACCTCCCCCCCCCCCCCGGCCCACCTCCCCCCCCCCCCCACCCCCTTTCCCTACCGCACCGGCTCTCTCTTCTTTTCGAGACAAACGACCGTCGCAGGGTATTCTCGACTACAGCTTGCTCTTTTTCGTTTCATTTTTCATGTTTTCTTTTTTTCAGAGCAAGAACCAGTCCCCACCAGAATATTATTTCGGTTACTGCTTGAAATGGGCGTGTACGTGTGAAGTGAACGCGTGTCACAAGTACTCCACCTACGCCGCCCGTTCGTGTAATCTCCCACCCCTCATGGTCCCAGTCCAGTGCGATGTCAACAGGCTGAACGAAGAGGCGAAAAAGTTCTAGTCATCACCCTCATACATTGCACTGTAACTGTATGGTTCAACATGTATGGAAGGCCAGTGCGCAAGATTGTGTCATCCTCCTCACCTGGTGGCCCTGGTCATGTGCGATGGATGCCAGCAAGCTGAACGAAAAGGCGGAAAATTCTCCTTACCCCAGTAAACAATAAAATAGTGCTCTGTTCTGTGAATTTGAATTTTATGGCTGTAATTGTTACGGTTCAAAATCACAGATCAGCACACAATCGTGTGACAACAGTGGCCGAAAAATTCCGTTCGTCTCACCCTCAGTAAAACATTGAAATGTGTCTTGATATGTGACAAGGAATGCGACGATGTTGCCCCAACTAGCAAGAGACCCTCGGGCTGTCGTCGGCCGCAGTTGGCCAGCGCACGGCCGTGCGCGGGCCAACTGCTGCCGACGACGGCCCGAAGTCGATTGCTTACTGGGTCATTCGTCCGAATTAAAATAAATAAATAAATACAGAAATGAGTGTTCTCGTGTTTGCGCGTCCCGTTCGTCCGATAAGAAACTGAAATGTGATGTTCTGTGAAGCAAAAAAAAAAAAAAAAATGGGGGGGGGGGGGAATTCCTACTCCCCAACCTTCCAACACCCCCACCCACCCCCACCCACCCCCGCCCCCCCTCCCACTCCCACCTCCTCCCCCACCCCCTACCCCCCCCCCCCCCAAAAAAAAAAAAAAAAAAAAAAAAAAGGGTTTTTTTTTTCTGTAAGGAGGAAAATTAGAAAGTGAAATGTTTCGTTCGTTTCAGTAAAACTAAAACAACTGAATTGTTTGTTGGTCTGTGACGAGGAAACCATTTCGTTGACTATTTTAAACTCCTTCACCGCTATTGAACACAATATTCTATATGTCAGATCACTAGCTAGAATTTTGGAGGGGTCGTGTGGCGGCATGGCCCAGATGAGCATCTAAGGCAAGGGGCAGTTCACACGTTCAAAAGCACCACACACAAAAAAGGCAAGGGAGGTAATTCTACAACCTATCTAGGTTTTAATAAGGTGGAATTAGTTATTACCTCTTCGAAGTGAAAAACTCTAAGAGAGCACACAGATAATTATGATCAGTACGTCTCCGTTTTGAGCCTGTCCCGATTAACCAACTATATTGAATTTGTCCTCCTCCGTTCCCCTTTCTATCCCCCACCCCCGGTTACCCCCACCCCCCGGGTCTGCCCTGGGAGACTTGGGTGGGGTTATCTACTTTTTAGTTTTCAGAGTCACCCTGGCCAGCCCCACAGGGTGGGTTTATCTCTATTTTCTGGGGTACATGACTACCTTTGGTCTATTTACCTGCATTTTCCTTTTTTAAACTCTCCCTACTGCCTGCGCTGCCTGTAGTTCTTGATATTGGATGTGTGTTGCTAAATGGTCTGCTACACCTTTAAAGAGATGACAAGTTATGTGTTTGCGGTTAATACATTTTTATATATCAATATGCTTTCATGTTAATGATGTAGTTCTACTAGGTTTGTTTTTAAAATGAATATGAAGTTATATACTAGTTAAGTTAAGTTCAGTATAAGGTGGTGACTGTTTATGCCTGAGCGACTGTCTAAACACCGGCGCTGTACTATGGCGGCGACGGGCCCCCAGGTGCTGTTTGACCGTTGTTCAGTTTTATCTTCGGCCTAGATCGGAGATCATCTCCGTATCGACGCGGGTATTTTGTTTCTGTTGTTAACTTGTTTTATGTACTAGTTTTAGCCAAGTAGGAACATAATAAAGAACATTATAATAGTGTGTTCAGGAGACATAGGGCTGTCTTAGCATTCTGTTTTTGTCAGGGAGGTTCGGGTCGGGATGAGGCCACTGGCGCTGGCCATTAGATGCCTTGGCGACGGGCTTCACCATTGTGTAGCTCTGTTATTGTAATTTGTGGAATGAGCGAGTGAGTGAATGCCGTAAGCAGCACCTGTGGTGGCAAAAATGTGAATTTCCCCATGAGGGATTAATAAAGTATTATTGTATTGTATTGTATTGTATTGTATCCCAGTACATTATTTTGTAATTGTAATGATTTTCTCCTTTCCCCCCCCCCCCCCTTTTTTTTTGGGTGGTAAACTAAGGTACGATAAATAAGCATGAAGGTGCGCGCCCCTAGCTTGTCACATTTTTATTTAGCATATTAGACCGGCTGCCGACATACATTCAATATTCTGTTGTTTTTATGTTTTTTTGTGTTGTTTTCTTTGTTTGTTTTTTTCCTCCACAAGCAACGCAGGCACGTCCTTAGAAAGTCTTGTTGTTGTCAGGACGTTAACTAATTCGAGAAGTGCCGCCTCCGGATACGCGGCATAAGCCGCGTTTCTAGAGGCGGCACGTCTCGAATGAGTTAAGCCGGCATTGTACAAGCAACCAACACCCCCCACCCCCTCCCCCGTCTTTACTATACAATGTTTCTACGGCGCTTCTATACCACGCCATTTGCAACTCATCAACGGAGGAATACCATGCAGTCAACAAAATCCAGAAGAGGGGAAAACATTAATCAAGAGGGTAGATATATACGCAGTTATTTCCGTTTAGAGAGAAACATGCAGATAAAAGCAGTGAGACATGAATCGACCGTGAAAGTTTAAGTTATTAAACGTTATTGGTAGCAGGGGTTTGCTACACGACCCTTGTATGCCTGAAGGAAGTCAAAGAAATCATTGTACCTCCAGAGGGCCTACAAGGGTCTGTGCAGCAAGCTCCTGCCACCAATAACGTATTTGTTTTCATTCCTTCAATGTTTTCGTAAAAGAAATCAAGAAGAAATCTTCCGACCTTTTGTCACGCCAGACATGACTGACGACAAAATGGAATATACATTTATACATAATAGACTTATGACGTAATTTAAACTCTTTCATGACGTTGCACTAAGTACCTTTGTACTTTAGAACGTTTTGGTGATCTGCCTCCGACCCTCTCCGCCTCCACGTCCCCCGCACCAAACTCAGCACTTTCGGACCCCGCACCTTCTCCGTCTAAGTCCCTCTACCTGGAACACTCTCCCACTCTCTCTACGTCAGAAATACTCTCTCTCTAATCCTTCCAGTCCGCCCTCAAAACTCACCTCTTTCAACAGTTCTAGCACTATTTTGCCACCACACTCCCCACCCTAAGCTGACTGTCGTAATGTATTTGTGGTACGTGAGTCATTGTCAAAGCGTGCGCATGCGTGCGCGAGTTGTGAGTGCGCGCTTAGAGTTATAATTATTATAAGATAAGTGCATTATAAATACCGTAATTATTATTATTATTATTGTTATTATTATTATTATTATTATTATCTTTTATAAAACAAGATGGGTTGAACCATAACCCACAAAGTCCCTTCTAAATGACGTAATATTAGAGTATTATGTCAGTGTCTGCGTGGTGACGGAGATGCCTCTTTTACGTCACCGCCAGTGTCTGACTTTCCCTAGAAGTAAAGTTTTTTTTTAGTGTTTTAATTATTTTCTGAAAATAATTATTTTTACTAAAGAAGTTGAAGGCATACAAAGCTGGCTAACGGACTCATCCAATGTCTTTCTCCAAACTAGCTATATGCAAAAGTTCAAGTAAATATGACAAAAAGTACGAACTATAATCTGGGTCAGCCGACTTCCTATAAACGGTTGTTTATGTCTTCAATAAGACATTCAGTTAGCCACCCACTTAAGAAAGTATTTCGCCTAGTTTCAAGCAGGTGTGTACAGAAATCGGAGATTCTCTTGTTTACATACATACGCACACACATACATACGCACTTACATACATACACACGCACATACGGCGCTTAGCGCCAAATGAACGTTCAGCAGCGAGGTTAGCGTAAGAAGAATAAGAATAAGAATAAGAGTACTTTATTATCTCGAAAAGAGAAATTCGCTTGTGGTACATTTATAACAAATAGTACAAACAAGACATAAAAACATTATAGCATAATTATGAACATTTTCTCCCTGCACTTGCACAGCTACAAATTCCAAATGGATATAAAGTAAACACTACAAAATCTTTACACATAACTCTTACACATCTCACACAAACATCTTTTATGGACTGAACTGAGCGGCACTTATACATTCACACCCACCTCTACGTATGCATACATAATACGCGTGTTTCAACCTAGTCCTAACCCTCACTACTTATTATACAAACATCTCAGTACATTATTACACATTATTACACAAGCTGCATAATTAAAGTCTACCATAGTAAAATAATTAGTGGGTAAACACTCAGTAACAACAATCCCAGTATGTCCATGTTCACCACCAAATGAAACACAATATAATCACTTCTCTAAAATCAACAAGCTCCATTCCTTCTGATTGCACAGGTAAAGGGGGATAGGGGGAGGAGTTAGGTTTGGGTATGCGTGGATGTACCTACAGATTGCTTAGAGTGATGGATTTGGGGATGAAACTGTGCTGTAGTCTAAGTGTTCTAGCTTTGTGCGTGCGGAGTCTGCGGCCAGAGGGGAGGAGTTCATAGAGGTGGGCAAGGACATGGGATCTGTCTGAAGCTATCCGCCTACCCTTTCTCACTACACGCTGTTCATACAGGGACTCCACACTGTTTTGCTTACTGCCAGTCACTTTGCTGCAGATGTTTACCATTCGTGCCAGGGTGTTCTTGTTCTTCACACTCAGACCTCCATACCAGCACACAGAACCGAAAGTGATGACAGACTCAATAAAAGAGCAGTAAAAAGTTTGAAGGACAGAGGGGTTCACATTCAGCTTCCTGAGTTTCTGGAGGCAGTAGATGCGTGACTGACATTTCTTGTGTATGAGGGAGGTGTTTGCGTTAAAGGACAACTTATCATCTATGACTGTTCCAAGATACTTATACTCAGTCACACGGTCAACAGACACATCATCGATCATCAGAACAGGGACAGGGGCAGGGTTTCTTCGAAAGTCTATCAGTAGTTCCTTGGTCTTACTCACATTTAGGTCTAGAAAATTATCTTTACACCAAACACTAAAACGTTCTACTTCTGCAAAGTAAGTCGCATCATTATTGGAGAGATCTTCTAAGGCAGTGTCATCCGAGTATTTTATAAGAAGGGTAGAGTCCGTGCCACTACAATCGTTAGTGTACAGTGTGAACAGCACAGGGGAGAGAACTGAACCTTGAGGGGCGCCTATGGAAGTGGACCTAAGGGATGAGAGAGCTGTTTGAAAGCGAACTGACTGGGTCCTATTTACAAGGAAGTTGACAATCCATAGGATAAGCCTTGGCGTTACATTGTAACGGAGAAGTGAAATGACGTAATTTTTATCTTGTTACTTCAATTGTTAGAGGTTTAGCCTGCCCGCCTTTGACATCATGGACATGCTATTAAATTCGCCCCACCGCGACCCGTTCTAAAAAGACCCTTCTATAAATAGAAGGGACTTAACAAAACTGGCATCCAAGCCGCGTCAGAAAGAGGGCTACAAAAATTCGGCCATTAGTTGCTACAAGGGCTTTTGTATCCCGGTCATGTGGTACGGTTTGCGCTAAAGTGACTGGGCAGTGGTTGTGTGACGTAGGGATGAAAACACACACACACATATATATTATAAGTTATTGGTCGGAGGGGTTCGCTACACGGACCTCTGTTGGCCTGAGGGAGGTCAAAGGAATCATTGTACCCCGAAGGCCTACAAAGGTCCGTGCAGCGAACCCCTCCGACCAATAACGTATTTGGTTTCCTTCCTCCGTTTATTGTTTAGAAAAAATCCGGTTTTTGAAGACGGCCGCTTCTGTGGCGGATAGGTGACACCATTGAATATACATGTTCTGCCAGGGATTCCCAGAGTGTGACGTAGCATGATTCGGTGCGAAGCGCAAGTCTTGTTTTCGCGAGTAAAAAGCTAATCTTTGGTATCAGTTTCAGCCCACTTAATCAAATTTCAAATACAAACGACTTTGAATTTCCAAAAACTACAGTAGCTCGCTTGAGCTTGCCCTTAGCACCACGTGAATGTTCTGTGTTTATGTACAGTGTGTGAGTGAATGCGCGTGTTTCACGTGAGCGTGCTTGTTGGGTTCAGTTCGCGGCGGCGCTTTGAGCCGATTTTCAATTGGGATAAAGCGCCTATTTAATGCATTATTATTATAATCTTGGCTTGTGTACAGAATGATTCAAGCTTCAATGTCTACAAAAGGTCGTTAAAGTATTACAGTGACAGTGCTTCTTGACTGCTGTGTGATTCAGAAAAATTAAAAACTTTTTGATGAAGCGATCGGCATTTGACCACTGATGTGACAGCTTGTGCAAGTTAGCATGGTGCCTCGTGCTTTTAGATTCAAGATGACAGAAGGGGATGCTTCGAGTGTGCAGCAGATTGTCGTTGTTATATCCTAAAGTGTCATGTGTGTTGGGATATCTGGAAAAAGGAATACCAAAACAAAACGCTCGTTGTTAACAGCAGGACTAGTGCTGAGATGGATTTTAAGGTAAGATTTTATTTTACAGCGTAGACATGTCAGATAGTCTTCGAAAATTCGGGAGATGTTTTTCTTCAGATAGTCCCGCATTGAGTGACGTGAAAATTTGGCAATAGCGTGGTTTGTGTATAGTGTTGCTGGGTGTGTGTTTTCGTTTTAGTTCTTGAATTTGTTGCTCTGTGCTTTGGTGAAATTGTGGCATGTTGCTTGTTGGTGGTTGAGCAGACGACAGTGTGTTGCCGGTTTGCAAGGATTGCTGTCTCTGACTGGTTAAAAAAAAACAAACTCGGAAGCTATTTTTGTTCCGTGGTTTCCCGAACTTTGAAAATGTCTCGGTGGAAGGCTTTTGCTGTTTGCGCTGTGTAAGTAGTGGTGAAATAATTATTGTTTAGTTGGCTCCTCACGTCGTAAAAAATAAGGCAGATGATGTTTTATTACGTCAAATAGGACTACTTTAGTGCATTTTTTCTGCTATTTTGTCGAACCGAGTTGCTATCAAGACTCGAAAACGAGGTCGTAACGCGTCATCGAGAGGGCTATAAAACGTCCGCCATTTTTCGCTACAGTGGTTTTTATATCACGGTCACATGGTACAGTTTGCGCTAAAGTGACTGGTCATGTGACGTAGGGAGGAAAACAAATATATAAGTTATTGGTCGCAGGGGTTTTCTACACGGACCCTTGTAGGCCAGAGGAAAGTCAAAGGAACCATTGTACCCCGAAGGCTTGAGGGGTACAATGGTTCCTTTGACCTCCCCAAGGCCTACAGGCCCCGCTACACATGCCCGGTTTTGAGGCCGATTCCCGATCAGTTTTCGAATCGGTAGGTGATCGGGCCGGACTAAAAAACGTGTGCACTGCCACACATTTCCCGACTTGTTTAGCCGACCGGTTTGAATCGAAGATCAAAGTCGTACCTGTTCTGCAAAATGGCTGCTAGTTCTGACAGTGATGATGATGTGCTTGCACTATCAGCAGTTTTGCATCATATTCGGGAAGAGGCGTGCGAAACATCAGCAACGGCGGTGGCCGGTACTGATCACAACAGGCGTGTTCCGCCATTTGCAAACTACGACATGCTTTGCGAGACGCGTTCTGATTGGTTGAAGCTTACAACCGGGGCCGATTCGGATCGGGAAAATAGAGCAGGTTCTAGACACCCGATTCCCAGCCGATTGGGACCGGATCGGATAATTGACGTCATCCGATCGCAATCGGATCGGAATCGGCTTCAAAATCGGGGCACAACCGGCTCGTGTGGCGGGGCCTTACAAGGGTCCGTGCAGCAAGCATCTGCTACGAATAACGTATTTGTTTTCATTCCTCCACTATTTGCGTAAAAGAAATCAAGAAGACATCTTCCGACCTGGATCACGCCAGACGTGACTGACGTCAAAGGAATATACATTTATGCATAATAGACTTTTGACGTTGTTACGATTGTGGTTGTGTTGTTCTGTGGGAGCAAGTGTGTATTAATCGTAGGAAACGATCCGATATTTATTTGAGCTTTCATGATTACGAATCACGTAGCTTTTTAGTAAGATTCGCTATCGTTCGCACAGAGAGCGGAATTGATTGTCTTTTGAAATACGGAGTTGGAAACCCCTCAAAGAATCTCCGCTGTTTTCTGTGCGAGTGAAATTAGCACCCGGAAGGTGCTAAGCAAAGGCTTGAAACTTCTGGAGAATTCCGGCAAGGTCGTGAACTGTGTAGTACTCTTGTGTGACATCATTACACACGGGGATTTCCCAAAATCGGGGTTGAAATTAGCAGTCAAATTATGTAGACTATTGTAGTTTATTCAAGAAAGTTCTTTTTCCTCAATATTTATGAATTTCAGTTTCGTGTTCCGTTCTGATTGGTTGTGTTGTATGAATTTCCTAGATTATTCCGGAAAGTTATTATAATATAAAAGATTGTGCTGGGAAGCGCGTTTGTACATTGTCAGCGATGGAGTTATGCAGTGTATAGTGTTTACATTGTGTGATAGCCACAGTGTGTCAAAAGCGTAGATACATTGTAGAAGAGACATTGTATCAGTGTTGGTGCATTTGTGAATGCATTGTGTGGAGATCGCATCGCTGCAATAAAATATTGTTGGAACTGTTACTCCAGTGTGGTCTACATCCTTAAGCCACGTGTGACGAGTTGCAGCTGAGTGAAGATTCTTTAAAAGAACCTTACGTGCGTGCGTCTGGTGTGATATCATACTACGACTACAACTACGACTCAACACGTAATAGACGTAATTTAAAATATTTCATGGCGTTTCCGTCTCCAGTACTGAGTGTGCTTGTTGTTTCGAACAACATTAAGTAACTATGTACTTTAGAACGTTTTGGTGATCTTTCATAGAACAAAACTCGCATTCAAGATGCGCGTCACAAAGAGGGCTACAAGTAGTCCGCCATTTGTCGCTACAAGGGTTTTTGTATTTGCATCACGGTCACATGGTACGGTTTGCGCTAAAGATACTGGTAGTGTGACGTAGGGAGGAAAACATATATATATATATATATATATATATATATATATATATATATATATATATATATATATATATATATATATATATATATATATATATATATATATATACTTTTAACAAAGGCGTCGCGCAAAGCCAAAAAATGCACTCAATAAGATTAGCGCAAAAGGACGTAATTTTTCATTCAATTCTGAGAATACCGTGCTAATGCCATGGAATTCCAGGCTGGTAAGCTTGCATTGTGTCATCAGGACATCAGCTGTCCTTTTTGTGACTGCATCGCTCACTAGTTCTAGAAAGGAGACGCTGGATAGATTTAGGTTTTTGAGGCCTACGACCGGTTTCGCCGCAAGGGTGTGTGTGTGTGTGTGTGTGTGGGGGGGGGGGGGCTCTTCAAGTAGGCATACGTCGTAACCTGAAAATTACAAACACAACGCATGTACTAGAAGCCGCCTCCAGAATGTACTGGTAGCACCACTAGTACAGCGCGGATTGCATCCCTAAAACTTTAGGAGGTGTTGCAGTGGAAGAAGACAGACTAATTTTGAAATGACAAAAATAGTAATTTTGTATATATATACCCATTCAATAACACTTCCCCTTCTTTGATACATGTACTGATATATTGTATAACAAGCAAATTAATAATCATGAACTTGCTCGATATGCTTTCCTTCCCATAATCCCTTGCAGACCAAAAAGTTTCAAACTTGATGCTTGCCTCTGTCCGCAATGCAATAATGCTAAATATGCGTATACTGTCACATTAGCAAGCTTTTTAATATGCTCACTAGTAATAAAATACTTCTTAGTGTGTACGTACGCTCGAAATTTCTTTCCCATTACACACACAAAAACGGAGAATAGACAGCAGCAAACACACGAATCGAATCGTCACATTATTGAGATAGACGACACTGATGTCCGCTAGTGATAGTGACAACCTTAGAAAATGACTAAATAAACAAACCTGCTGGCATATTCCGTCACTATCCGTGTTCTAACTACAAGCAGACTTTACTCAACAATACGACGATTATAGAAAGCACTGATGTCTACACAGTCAAACGAAATCGCCGCGCTGAGTCAGTCGACAGTCCAATACGGGGCACACAAGTCAGCATTTCGACAGAGACAAACACACAAAGGAAGTGTCACACCCAGGTTTACAAATGCACATAGTTATTAATGTCTGTGGTCGCACCTAAGACAGCTTATCCGCCAGTTTTCTCCAACATTGGAGGCGTGCGATAGGGAATTTGCGCGATGAAACATGTTCAGCAGTGTCAGATTTGCTGTGTTCTGTATGTTTGAAGCATACATTGCATTTGGTGTTGGACGGTAAAGTTCCCTTTAGCCTATGTGAATGCAAACTTTATGTCACGACACTTTCTTTGAAACATTTCAGAAAAGTATGACGTGAACTCCAGATTATGCGGGCCGTAGATTGTGAACCTTAAGAGTTTTGTGGTGACGTGATTTAATTTAGTACATGTAGTACACACAGTGCCACTATCAGTGGCGCTGAAGGGGTAAAATTCGCTATGTTTCAGCACTTGAAAATGAAAAGCGAAAATGTACACAGCAAAATGGTCAGTTTATCTCCTGAAACTAGGGCGTTGCGGCTAAATGGGTTAAATTTAGGTTTGCAAATTGCCTGCATGCATATAATTTTCATAAACTCGCTGACAGCTGCTAAAGAAATTTATGAAAGGCATGGAGTATGGCTCGTGCAAAGTCAAAGGGACAAATGCTTTTCTCACGCTTTCGAAACGCTAATCACACAGGAGAAGTTAATGCTCCTGAAACTAGTACATTATCGTTAAGTATTTCCGTTTGTGTTTCCGATGACTCCAAAAATGTTGTATTTCTTTTGCTCGTCAGTATTTTTTCCCAATTTTTGTGACGTCGCCAAAATGGAGGGAAACATGCAGATGAATACAACAAGAAATGAATGAACCGTGAAATCAATTGATCAGCGACTGGTTTTTTTCTGCCACGTGTACATTCAGGTTCTGTCTTGTTTATGATCATTTTCATTTTGCCAAACCCTAAAATAAACTTTCACAGTGCGATTTTCATTTTAAAATAAAATAGCCATTTGCTGTGTGGTTTTCAAAAAATGAAACTACGAATGCAATAATTACGATGTTATCGGCTCTATGTACTGGCCCGCCTTTCCACCTGCTGCGAAGGAAGTGTTCGCATGGATGCAGGTTTGTAGGAGTAATTATATGTGCAATGTTGTGTATATTTTTTTACTTGAAAAAATGTTGATCCAGTCACTGGACTATCATAAGCGTTAAATCACATGGAAATTCAATGTGTTTAAAAACATTGTGCAAATAAAGTATGACGATAATAAAATTGCGCACACTTCCTTCTCGGCAGGGGGAAAGATCGGCCTGCTCATTACGTGAATTGAACACATTCCACCCCAGGACCAAAATCTCCAAAATCTGAAGTCGCTCTCTGAAGGACTGTATTACAATTCTATAGACAGATCGAGCATGATAGTCCAAGGGTTGTGCCAGAATAGCTTGGCACCTATGGGCGCCAAGATATTCTCGCACCATCCTTGAACTATCATGCTCGATCTATGTCTTGCTGTGGTGTGTCGGGGCTCAGTGTGGTAATGTTGTGTGATTATTGTTTCGCATGCATGAAGATAAATTAGCAAAACAAGTGTCCTTTAGTATTCCTGCATGCGAATAATTTTCATAAAATCCTTAACAGCTGTCAGCGAATTTGTGAAAGTATACGCAGTTAGACATACATTAGACCACACGTGTTCTATATAAACTACTACCACTTATCGCAACTTCGAGTACCAGTTGACAAGCAAATCTGACGATAATTGAATAAAATTAAAGTTTTTTTTTTAACAGAAAAGCGAAATTTTCCTTGTATAACAATGAAAATCTCGCTTTTCTCAATAATTGACATACAATGGGCCTTTGCCAAATAACAGCAGAATTCTGGGTCCCATAGCGTTTTTCTGTATCCGAGTTTAATATAGTATATACAATTCCACGAAGCAGATGAGTTCTTGAAAAAACAAACAGCTTTATAACAAAACGTGGCGCAGGTGCGTATTGACTGTTGTGGATGCACACACCCTAAATTTTCTCGTTTTAACTCATTCAGTCCTGACGTACTACAGCAGGAGATGGGTCGACCATGATAATTCAAGGGTAGTGCCAGATTAGCTCGAAGCCGACAGGCGCCAAGGTAATCTGGCACTGCCCTTGAATTATCATGGGCGATCCTTCTCCTGCAACTGGTGCATAGTCATTAGATGAAGCCTCCAAAATTTGGGAAATATGGCCGCCGGACTGAATGAGTTCATAGTTTGATGTCAATGGCGTGTTATTTCCAACTGAATTCTTCTGTGTGTCGTAATCGTTTCACTAGCTTCCTTGTTTGTTCCCTTGTTTTGAATGTCAATATTAACCCCTTCACTGCGGAGAAAATAGTAAACACGACCCAAATGCAAGAGACATCAATCCTCCTGAGCACCCGCAACTGCGGGGGCTCATGAGAATCTATGCTTCTTGCTGAGACCAATTGGTATCCATGTTACTTGGGCGGCTTTGTCTCTTGGTCATTGAATGAACACAGATTTCAAAAACAAAAATGAACGTACAGTGGCGTGGAAGGGGTTAACCCCGCGACATGACGAACACCGTCCCACTGTCCAACGCAACTGCCTGTCTGTATAAATGGTGTGATCAACGGACGTTGCAGGGTGAGACTGAACTTTGTGTGTAGGGCTGCAGTGCTTTCACAAACCAAGGTGAGCATTAAATGTTATGTTGTTGTTTTAGTGGGTTTTTTTTTCCTTTACTTTATTTACTTTTACACTTTCAGCCCAATAGGAAGGTGAATCGGCCGAGACAGTTAAAGAACAGTGCTGCATTAGCTGGGGGACGTCGAGGCGCCAAGCTAATGTGGTCCTGTCGTGAACTGTCATGTTTATTCATCTACCAGTGTTCACGTGATTTCATATTTTAAGGTATGTGCTATTATAAACTCTTAGGCTTTGTCAGTGGTTCTTGTCGCCTCGAAGATTCGGTCGGGGTAAAGGGGAAGGAGTGGGGGGGGGGGAGTAGGGGGGGGGGGGTGTCAGTGTAGGTAGGCCCGCTCCTATACAAACAGTGTGTAACAACTTACGGAGAGCGCAATTTTTGCTATTTTGCAACAAGAGCTGCTCTCACAATATAGCATGCATAATACAAATACTAATATTGGCGAATAAAGCATCTTTCGGACTACAGTTCAGTGGTGTTTGTTTTGTTCTGGAAAGAAAGATGTATTTGTAGCACCGCCGAATGTAAAGCAGAAGTAAGCGTCAAAAACGAACTTGGTCATCTGTCCGTGAGAGCCCCGCGCACAGCCACGCTACAGTAGTGTTAGAAAAACCGTTTTTGCAAATCCAAGAGCACAGCGCTATAGTTGGTATCTTTAAAAAGATCGTTTCTTGCCCATTTTCACGGCGTCTGGCGCATGTTTGAATTCAAGAGAAAACTGCATCATATTTTGATGTGAAATGTTCATTTTTTTTTTCATTCATATGATACGTTGTCTGGGAATGACCGCACGCACATGTGCCGGGTACGACTAAAAACTTCATTCAAAAACCATTCGATTGATATATATCATCTGCGCAGGACAGTCAAATCTTTGATTTGCGCAGGGGTCCTGAAACTGACACCCCCTCACGCAAACGTGCCTTCACAATGACGCCCGCTATAGAAGCTTTTTTTTTCGTGAACGATGAATCAAACTTTGCTTGTGACATGCGGAAAACATTGCGCAGTTAAGCAAATTTGTATGCTAAATAATAGGCAACGAAATGTGCTGCATAGTAAACTAAAATTGATTGATAGAATTGATTATTTGGATCCGCAGTTAAAATTTGACTGTGAGTAGTCGATTTCCAGCCTGAACTTCACGCCGTTCTCGTGGTGCATAAGTTATTTTGACCTGAATTGCATCTTTGACAAACTAATCCTAGTGAAATGCACACCATATTTACTGTAATACTTCAGGGTTGCGCTTGAATTTTTTCTGAAACAAATATGTTCAATGATTTCTTTGAATTAACAGTTTTAGTCTACAACAAGAACAGCAACTCTTCGCAACAAAAGCTACTCTCAAAATATAGACACATCTTCGAATCTAATACTGAAGAAATTGCCTGCACAAAATCCAGCAGACACCCAGCTGCAGTGACACAAAAGATGATTCCAGGATTCCCCCTCTCATGAACGGAGGAGGGGGAAGAAGAGGTATCTTAAACAAGGAAAACGAAGCAGATAACCACTTCGACTGTTTCCACAGCCAAAAAACTTCCTGCAGCTGGTAAATTTGAAAAACGCTGGGAATTCATTCAGAATTCAATGTATCATATATAGCGCTAGAATGCAATAAATATTGTCATACTATCGTGTTCATATCTGAAATTAACTTGGTTGAGTGAGAAATCATCACACATAAGAGAATTTGTTGAGTGTTTGTTTACATTTTAATGTCTGATTCATGTGTCTACGGTGGAAATTGTAAGTTATAACGGTTTTAGTGAAGGATGTAAAAGCCATGTAACCCCTCATTTTGACACATGTCCAAATTTCAATTATGGTGATATTTAGAGGTACTGTAATTTCAAACCTATCATTTTGTGGGACTAGATTAAAATCAGGGCAATTTATATATTGTGTTGATCCGTGACAGTAAAAACCACACAATTCTACCTTCACGTGATAATCTAATAGGTGTCCAAACATAACACTTTCTTAAATATGCAAAAAAAAAAAAAAAAAAAAAGCACCATTTAGGTCTTATTCAAATGTACATATGCCAACCAACATAAACTTCTGATATTTTGCAAGTGCATTTCTTTTAACGTGTACTTTCAAGTGGTGGATTTCTTGGTGGCAGTTTCTTGAATAAAAAGAGAAAAGGGTAGACCTACATAGTCAATGTCGGAGGTAAGAGTCGAGGGCTTTAGTCCGAGACTCTTACTTCCGATATTGACACCGCCAACGCCCCCCCCCCCACCCCCCACCCCCCACTCCCCCCTCACCCCACCCCGTCCCCGTCGAGACGCGACAAGAACCATTGGCAAAGCCTAACTCGTAATACAACGATTTTAGCTTGTTTGTTAAAAAGTGTAAGCGTGAAGTATACCCTTGAACACAAAAGAAAAATAAGATGAGTACGTATGACGTAGAGATTCAGGGGACGCAAATCTCAATACCTTCGACAGTCGCTAACCAACCTCGCACAAACTTCATTAACGTGGAATTTCTCTCTAAGGTATTTCTAATTTAACACATTTTCAGTTATTATTCTTCTGTATAAAATTGGTACCGTAGGCCGAACACAAATCGTACATCATAGTTGTTTCGTTGCACAAACCCCTCAATTTTTATTTATCAAGCTTTTGTTTGTTCTCCGTTTCGACTACGGCCAGTATGTCAAGCCTATAAAGGACCTTCGCTTGCATTTTTGTTGTTGTTGTTGATATTATCTAACTTATCCGATGATAAGAAGACTCCCGCTGACTTGATGAGAACGGGTGACCAGGGGGAAAAGACGTATAGAGATAGGCCAATAAGAAAAAGTGTAAAGAGTCTGAAAGAAGACAATTAGGCATTGAATCGTCTGTGTTGGGTTACTTCTCGGGTTACATCGTGGTCTTGTAGTCCAAAGAAGATGATTATCAGACCGACGCGCCAAAGGCGCGCAGGTCTGATAATCAGCTTCAGGGGATTACAAACCACGATGTAACCCGAGAAGTAACCCAACACAGACGGTTCAATGCCATGGTCGTTCAGTCTAAATTACGCACTATTTGAAGCCTCGAATGTGCGTTTGACGTCAGGAGTAAAACGCCAAATATTTCTGACGTCAAACTATTTTCTAGGAAATACACAAGGGACGCGACTCTTTGTGAATAGGCTACCATGACCGGTCGCGCAAATGTGCTTGCTTTTTGCCGTTTGAATTTCAAAATGCTGCTTCTAAGCAGCCAGTGGCAAGATCAGAATATGTAGCAATCAAGTGCGGAATTTTCTCACTGGGTTGAAGCGATAAAACTTCTAAATTTTGAGGGCAGGACTGCATGGCAAGCAACTGGATAGAAGGTAGGTCTGATTTCGTACATGAAGCATGTATTGTTGGCATCCTTCGCCAACCGGTACTGAGCTCATATACGCATTCAACAGACTTGATCTTTTCAACAAAAACTGAAATGGCATAGATCTGTCACATTTTATTTATCTATTTCTCTTTCTCTATTACTGCACGAGAGGCAACAGTCTTTGCT
>BTPG01000005.1:136931310-137018583 GCA_036245525.1 Semisulcospira habei | reverse complement strand
TCCACAGGTAGAAAGTAACTCACTGCTTTTGTGTATAGGCATACAAGAGATCGACTCAAATCACGTGTCATTAGTGAAGCAATGTGGTTTTCATATTTAGAATGAAGCTTGATTAGCTCGTCAGCGGTGAGAGATTCAATATCCTCTGTCATGTATTGTTTTCCGAGATAAGTCTTTGATTTGCCTGACACAACTACAGAAAGAAGGCGCTGTTTTTTCGAGTCTAAGTCTTTGTTTTCTACAGCATTGATATCATTTAGAAGAAGTAATTCGTCTTGATTCATTTTATAATAAAAAATATTAATTTTAATGACATTGAATTTGGAAACCTTTATTTTACTGAAAAAAATAAGCAGAAACCTAAAAAAACGGGGTGCGTCATTAGATGAGCGATTTGTGATCAAAAACATTGAAAAATTGACGTCGTCAAAAAAATCTGTTGTATTCTCCATCCTTATATCTCTTACGTGTTGACATGGAGCACAATGGGAAGTTTCGAGCCGTCTCAGTTCAGAGTTGAATTGCGACACATTCGTGTAGCACTTGTGTAGTGTGCTCACCGCTTGAGTCATGCCAAAATAAGGTACAGTTCTTTTATTTCCCTATCGTTTACCACCATTATTTTGATCTTTGTGTTTTCCCGTTATTTATGATGTTAGGTGCCAAACAGTCCTGATCTTAGCGTTCAGACGAAAACCCTAGGACAGATTCGTGCGCGATACTAGAATTGCGGATTGGCCAGCTGATAAAAAATTACAGGTACGGCAATGGTTCTAGGAGGTAGGCATTGGGGCATTGAAACACCTGAGAATTTTAGATGCTGACCAATTACAGTGTTGCAAAATGGAGTGAATGAACGACAAATATTTTTGTACAACTAGCACGTTTTTCTCGACCATGCGTTATAAGGCTGTCTCAGTTCACCCATGATTCAGATAGATAGATAGATAGATAGATAGATAGATAGATAGATAGATAGATAGATAGATAGATAGATAGATAGATAGATAGATAGATCGATAAGATAAGATAAGATAAGATAAGATTAGATTAGATTAGATAGATAGATAGATAGATAGATAGATAGATAGATAGATAGATAGATAGATAGATAGATAGATAGATAGATAGATAGATAGATAGATAGATAGATACATAAATAAATGCATACAAATAAATGTATACATAAATAAATAATTAAATGCACAAATAAATAAGTAAATCAATCAATTAATCAATCAATCAGCGAACAATGATAGGGAGATATGTGCCTTTCTGTGAAGGTAACTTATTTTGGATAACACTTGCTTCAACTGCATCCCCTAATGCAATGGGATAAACAGGAAATGGAATGAAAAGGATTTGTGCGGCCTTGACCCCTTGCCGTTCGGCGGAAAGGACGCTAAACAAAGCGTCTTTTTAATAAGCGGTATCGTTAGTAGCAGCAAAAAGGTTATCCCTTTCCTGTAGAAATCACCGATACAAAACCTGCTAGGTACCGACACGCATGTTGAGAAACAAGAAGGCAGTAAAATACTGATCCAATGCGCAAAGGCCGTCGGCACTAATACAGGCACTGGGGCCGAAAGATCATCAAATACGACATGGAGAGGCGAGCCAATGAAGTAAATACATGTTGTATACATAAACAACTGTCACCTTGAACATTTTGTACAACTGCGTCTTGCTATTTCAATTTTCTGTTGACCCCTTGGCTGGCGGTAGCGCGTTTTGTCGATGTGACTCAGGAATAATCTCAACAAAAAGAATGGCGAAGCCTTCATGGCACACGTGCATGACAAATCCCATACTTTTCTCTGCCCTTATGTGATCTTGACCACATGTGACTTCGATCGTTGTAGACCAAACACTCGCGCTTCAAGAGTAAATGAATACAATCGTTCAGTTCAGTCACTGAATCTCAATTTTTAAGTTATATTCCCCAGGATCTAGCATCTCTCAACATAGTCAGAAAACTGTCTGCAACAGATACTGCTGGCAGTATGTCTATGGATCCTTTGTAATAAAAATAATAATAATAATTACGGTATTTATAATGCGCTTATCTGATAATAATTATAACTCTAAGCGCGCACTCACAACTCGCACACGCATGCGCACGCTTTAGACAATGACTCACGTAACACAAATAGTGAAAATACATTACGACGGTCAGCTTGGGGTGGGGAGTGTGGTGATATAGTGCTAGAACTGTTGAAAGAGGTGAGTTTTGAGGGCGGACTGGAAGGAGGAGAGCGAGTGTTTCTGACGGAGAGCTAGAGAGTGGGAGAGTGTTCCAGGTGGATGGACCGTATACTGAGAAGAAGCGGGGGCCGAAAGTGCTGAGTTTGGTGCGGGGGATGAGGAGGCGGAGAGGGTCGGAGGCGGAGCGGAGGGAGCGGGGAGGAGTGTAGGGGTGAAGTAAGTTGGAGAGATAGGCAGGAGCGTAGTTGTTCAGGGATTTGTAGCAGAGAGACAGAATCTTGTATTGGATGCGTTGGGGGATGGGGAGCCAGTGAAGGAGCGTGAGCAGGGGAGTGATGTGGTCGGATTTTTTCTTTCTGAGGACGAGGCGGGCAGCATTGTTCTGGACGCGCTGGAGAGTGGGAGTGGTGGAGTGAGGAAGGCCGGAAAGGAGAGAGTTGCAGTAGTCGATGCGAGATAAGATGAGAGAGACAGCGAGTTTTGTGTACTATCTTAGAGCTTTATGGTGTAAATACAATGACAAATGGCGTAATTCATCGTTTGGAGGGTGTATCGTTTGTGTATCCGAGTCGCGAATTTATCGTTTCATCGGCCTCGTTTTGAATTAATATGCATATTTATGAGCCTATGTCACAAGGCAGAACCCGGCTGACTATCAGTGTATCACAATACTGCAGGTCACGAGGTCATCGGTGTGATGTACAAACGTGTCGGTGTACACGTGTACTGATGTTCTCCGGCATCCCTTTGACGTAATTTTCACGAGAAAGTAGAATAAACCTTCCGTACTCACCATGCTGTCAAAATCACAATGCGGGTTCCGCTAGACCTGCTAGTATTTACTAGTAACGATCGTAGTGCGCCGAGGGTGTGCGTGTTTGGCGCTAGCAAAGCGAGTCCACGGTGCCTAGTTTGACCGTTGATAATTTACCCCTCGGAAACACGTACCGTCTTCCATCATTGAAACAGAACATTGGTATTTAACCCACTTTTTGCGCTGCAGTCAATTTCACATCTCACACATCGAGGTCTACATAACGCATCATTGGAAACGACAAATGCACCCTCGCAGCAGAAACACAACCTCTCTGAATCGAGTGAATGAGAACTAGCACAGACACTAAAGCACGTTACGCCCAGCGATGGGCAACTTTGACACACACCGTAGTTTTCAGATCTCTGTAGCATAAAATGTGATAACTAGCTCGTAACTATTATGATAAAACTGGTTAAAATCTTGCGAAATCAATAAGAGATACATTCTACTGCAGATCATGAAATATGAAAATCACTAGCGCTCGCGGAACTATAGGAAGATCGACAAAGACCGTAGATTACTTAATGATTCAGCTGGACAGTGACAAATTACGGGTGGGTGGTCAACCCAAGCTCTTGCTTTACGCGTTGCCACATATCCATATATCCTTGTCCTATGTCAGTTCTTCTTAGGGGTATCTTGTCTCTCTTCCTCTTTCTTTTCTTCCGCAATTCCGAGTCTGTCAATGTCGGCGCGAGTCGATGATACTTTCTTTTTTTCTTCGCTGGTTCATCCGCCATCTTGTCTCTGATTGGTTATAGTTATGCAGGTGGCCTAAGATCGTACAGAATAGTTATGACGTCAGCTACCATCGCCTATCAGAAGCAATCTTTCCTGGGATCCCACAAAAGATTCCGGTGGGCCTTTTTCGCTGAACGGACAAAAGAAAGCATTTAGTGGGACAATAGGGTGGTGACTGTCTAAGTGTGTATTTATACTGAATCCCAGGAAAGCTTTTTGCGAACTGAAGCCTTAAAAATGTCGGGTGTGCCCCTTTAAATCTTAGAGTATATAATAAATAAGTACTGGTCAGTCATTTTGGACCTTGCCGCGTTAAAGCGAAGTAGCCTAGCCATAAGGCTGGAAAGTCCAGAAACATAGACCAACACTCGAATAATTTGCCAGGTTCCCAAACATCAACATGATGTACGAGAGAGTGACCCTGAAAAAGCCTATGAGAATGAGACGTGTGGCGAGCGTCTGCTACTTGTTGGCAAGAAAATGGTTCAAAATAAAATGAAGATTCTGCCTATGTAAACTTCTATACGCCAGGATTTGAGTCCACAATAGAAACTAAATGCAAAGCACACAGTGTTGTGTTTTGTACTGATTTGCAATGGGTCGTACTGTCATCCAGTTTGAAATGCAACGAGCTGAGCGCTTATAGGGTCCTATATTTGCTATGAAGATAGACAGGAATCATCGCTGGAGTGTTTACACACCCGGATTTTGACAGTTAAAACGATACTGATTTTTAATGAATAAATTTATGTGACCATGCGGACAGCGTTTTAATATCGAAAAAAGCCGCATGTGCGCGCGATCATTTTCATATAGCACATCTCATGAGTAAACAATTTTAAAATTCCACATCAAAATCTGATGCAGTTTTCTCTTGAATTCAAACATGTGCCAGACACTTTGATGAAGGACAAGGAAAGCTCTTTTGAACGATACCAAATATAGCGCTATGCGTTTTATCTTGGATTTGCGCAAGTGGTTTTACTAACACCACTGTAGCGCGGCTCTGTGCGGGGCGCTCACGGACAGCTGACCAAGTTTTGTATTTTTTTTACGCTTACCTCTGCTCCGGTGGTGCTACAAATACATCTTTCTTTCCAGAATAAAACAACACCACAGAACTGTAGTCTGCATGATGCTTTATTCGCATTGTTTTATTTTTGTTATGCGTGCCATATGTTGAAAGCAGCTCTAGATGCAAAATAGCTAAATGTCGCTCTTTGGCACAGTTGTTACCCACTGTTTGTATAGAGACGAACCTACTTACTTATAACTTTTGAAGCGTCGTGTGTGTGTGTGTGTGAACACTTTTGACACACTGTGTCTCTCATACAATATACACAAATACTTCATAACACCGTCTTTTATACTGTTACAGATTCTAGAACAAATCCAGCAAATTCACCCAACACAACAAATCAGAAAAGAAAACGTAACCTAAACTCATTAATATTCATTAAAATAAAACTCTCTAGATGTTACTACAGTTTTTGACTAACATCCAGGCGTATTCGAAACAATGTTACGAAATGTTCCCAACAACTTTGACGTCATATTTGAGGTCACTAGAATGATCGCGCCGTTTCGAGAACGTTCTAGGTCAAACGAGGTCGGACTATAACAACAATGTAACGAAAAGACGTGTCATTTTAGCTACACAACAGAAATCGACCGCGATTCTCCAAGCAAAAGAAGATGATTCCTACTAAAAAGGTACGTGATTTTTATCCAAAATAACTCAAATAAATATCGGATCTTTTCTATGATCAACACACTCATGCTCTCAAAAGAATAACACAACCACAAACGTAACAGTGTGTGTGTGTGTGTGCGTGCGTGCGTGCGTGCGTGCGTGTGTGTGTGTGTGTGTGTGTGTGTGTGTGTGTGTGTGTGTGTGTGTGTGTGTGTGTGTGTGTGTGTGCGTGTGTATCTGTGTGTAAACACGAAAATCTCCGAAGTTTGCGTACGTACAAGCTTGAAATTAAGGGAATTGCTTCATTCAGAGGGTGTCTAAGACAGCCTCCTAGCATATTGAAATTGGATGTCTGACGGAAAAGTTAAATGGCCGTTTATAGAAAGTCGGTTGACCCACATTAGAATCCGTAATTGTTGTTATATTCACTTGAATTTTTGGATGGGTACCACCTTTTGAACTTAGTATTTTCCATTTATTTATGAAGTAAGGTGCTGAATAGCCCTAAGCTAAATTTTAAGACCAACGACCGACCTAGATTCCCGCGCGATTACAGAATTGCGGGTTGGCCAGCTGATAATAACAGGTACGGCAATGGTTCTAGGAGGCAGGCAATGGGACAATGAACCCCTGCAAATTTAAAGTGCTGACCAATCACAGTGTACGAAAATGGACTGACCGCACGACAATGTCTGTTGAATGTTATGAAGAACACGTACAGTATGTACCAAGACACCATGGCTGACTTGACTCAGAAAATGTTATCATTAGAAAACTTAAGCAATTTTGCCAGATGGCCCATGGGATCCATACTTGCAGCTTATCTCTAGTTGTACAGAAGACACAGACAAGGCGCTGGACATTGGTGTGTGCACATACCTTTTACTGAGAAGTCCAGATTTATTTGAAATGGCAATCAAAATGGCTGAAGGTGCATGAAATAACATTGAAGTAAACGTCTTGCACATTCATGTATGGAGCAGCAAAACCATGTCGGTGCTTGGTGTGTGTATTATGGTTTGGAGAGACGTAAGCTCAACTGATCGCAGTCAGCTGGTCCATATACGAGAAAGTTTGAATGGAACTGGAAGACAGTCTATTGTACTACCATACATTTTGTCGTGCGTCCGAAAGCACACTTTGACACTACAACAAAATAACACTCGTTCTGCATATGTAGCAAATGTTGTCACACAGCACCTCGAGCAGTATAATATTCAAACTCTACTATGTCCTGAAACTTAAAATTCAGCTGTTCATTTATAGAGCACATTTACAAATCCATCCATTATGAAGACATCATTTTTTGCTTAAAACTCTGTTTATGATATGGTTGCTTTTGTTTTTTGTTTTTATGTTTTTGCTTTGGTGTGTGTGGAGGAGGGGGGGGGGAGCAGGAGGAGGGGGTGGGGGGGGGGGTAGGAGAGAGGGTAGGGGTGGGGACGGGGGCATGGGAACAATGTGTCTAAACAACAGCACACCTGTTTGTCTGCTCATTTGGTTGCTTGTATTCATGAACAATGTACGAAATGAAATTTATTCACAGTTACTGCAAAGTCTGATTTTAACTTTTCATACTCTACAACAAAACAAGCGGGTTGCTGAATCAGTTAGCTTGACTCATAATCTATTTTTAGCTTTAAAAAAGGTGTTTGTCGAGCGTGTACAATGCTACTATTTGTTGATTCGATCTAGTAGCCGTACACAAGAATAAAGATTGAAATCGTTGAATTGACTGCATTTTTTAACTCGTAGAGTTTAACCCCATCACTGCCGGAAAGGATGAACACAAGCCAGGTGCGTAGAGACATGGATCTTCATGAGCCCCCGCGACTGCAGTGCATTAGGATCTATGTCTCTTGCTGACACTATCCAGTTTGTATACACGATCCTAATAAGGTTGTAGATTTGTGTCGTTTAAAAAACACCGATTTCAAAAACACAAACTGCGTCCACTGGCAGTGAAGGGGTTAATAAATAAGCTCTGATCTGTGATTCTGAACCTTAGGGGCCTAACGCTAACCATCCCTAATCTAGGAAAGTCCAGAATCATGCACCAGCACTCGAATGATTTGTCAAGTTCTCAGCTATCAACACAATGTGCGAGATATTATTTGCGGTGGTCTGTAATAGTTGACCTTGCGACTTCGATTCGTAAGGTCTAAACTAACCCTGGCCGGGGCCTCAGTTATTTTGGGGGGGCTCTAGAACCGAGGCCCCGAATCCAACCGCTGAAAATCAGTGGCGCATTAAGTTACCGGATGATTTGACGGTGGCGCATAACATATTTTGGATCCTAACGCTTTCCGAACGCCTAAGTTCCCTTCAGAAATCAAGGCGCACACTAGAATCGGAGCGGCTCCGTTGCTTGGGGTAGGTTGTTTTTTTCTTCCCGTAAAGAGCCTTCCCAAGGAGTACAGTGTTTTCATATATGTACTGCAAGAATGAGGCGTCAAAGGAAGTATGAACAAGAACAAGAATATTACGTCATCTTCAGAGCTGCCGAGTTTAGTAAATGTTTTCTTGTTACCATCATATATATATATGCTAATGACGTGGAATCTATTTATCCGCCCAAATTCGAAAATTTCTTGTGTACAAAATGGAGGGAGGTCTGAAATCTTTCACGTCGCAGTAGCTGACAGTGGCTTGTGCATTTAATAATAATTTATACATGAGTTTATGGTGACATAGGAGCTCCAGGTAGGTTTCTTCACTGATTCCTTCCTTTATTTAAAAAAATTTTTTTCTGTCGTTCAGTGCCGCGACACGACTCCTACACGTTATTAACATACGGCAAGGACTCCAAGCGCTGTTCCTTGGTATGCGCTTGGTCTACAAGCTACTGCCACAGTAGGCACAAGAGGCCATTACACGCACATACGCACACGTACTATGGTAAACAACAGACAATCAGATGTATTTGAAAACGCATTATTTTTTTAATTGTCGTTTGCTCTTTCGATTACGCACGCACGAGCTCTGTTACATTTGCATGCGCGTTACTATTCTAAGACTGGGGATCACATGACCGATCTCATGATTTAACCAAAGTGTGTTTCCACCGCAAATTTACAAAACCAAGATGGCGTCCGGTCCAGAGTGGGTCGATTCGAAGACAAGCGTCAGACGGTGACGCTTTTCTTCAAACTGCGACGTACTTTCAGGTAGCAGAATTGAGTCCGAAATAGCTCAGGCGGTTAAACGTCGGAGCAAGAGAGCAAAGGGAATCACCGGGTCGTGGGTTAGAATCCCCGTCCCGGCCCCGGTAGCTGGACTCGCAATCCAGGGGGAAAAGACAGATTTGTTCAATAGCATGTCCGTTGAAAGGTCCTGGTAAATCAAAGTGGCACAGTTGGAGTGCGCCTGAGTTGATTAGTGTTCAGGTCGTACGCCATAGGCAATAGATTTCCCTGTCCCCCCATAACCCGCCCGTCAGGGCCGTCCATTATCACTCCGGTGCCGTTGACGTTAAACCCGGAATTAATCAATCAGGTAGCAGAACAGCTTTGGACACAGTACAGCATTTATATTAGGCCTTATTTTCTTCCTCTATTGTCAGGTATTTGTGCGCCACCACTCCCACACGTTCTTAACATAGCAGGGACTCCAAGCGCTGTTCATTGGTATGCGCTTGGTCTGCGAGCTAGGTCTAAACAGGTCACAGACTACACACAAGTGAATGTTGTAGTGCCATAAAAACAATGTATTCCTCTGTACTGTCAATAGATGGGCCTGTGTCATGTGTGTGTGGTCGTCTGTACCGCCATCTGGCTTTCTGTGGACTTCACGTCCGCTCAGGGTAAGGCAGTGCACTCATGCCGTCGTTCTCGTTTTGTGTGAGACTTGTATAATGCGTAAAAAAAGACAATGCTAAGACAGACAAAAAGAAAGAAAGAAAGAAAGAACTTATTAGTAACACTGAGTACAATCAAAACTGTCTAGCGGTCAACTTTATATAGTGGTCACTTGTTTATAGCAACCACTCAAAAGTATACCTCTCCTCAATTTGACTATAGTAAGACCATGCTTGAAACGGTCATCTGTCTGTAGTGGTCGCCAATGTGACCGGTATGTGCAGGTTTCACTGTATCTGCTGACCTGTAATGTTTTACAACTGCATATCATTTCCCCCTTTTCTCGTTCCACGTACAATTTTTTTTTTGGTCTTCGTTCGTGTGTCACACATTCAGCCCTGACCCTCCACAACAAGATATCAATTGACCGTGATAGTTCAAGGAATGTGACAGAACAGATTGGCGTCTACCATAGGGGTCCGTTGATAATATCTTTAATTAATGCAAATCCACTGCGCCACAGCGTGCGCGCCAGCGCCTATACTAAGCTCAAGACAAAATCTTGAGCTTAGTATAGGCGCTTGCGCGCAAGCTGTGGCGCAGTGGATTTGCTTTCGTCAAATCTACTATCAACGGACCCCTATGGCGTCTACAGGCGCCTAGCTGTTCTGGCACCACCCTTGAACTATCATGATCTTTCGATTTCCTTACCTGCAATGCTTCAGAGGACAGTTCTTTACTTTAGGAATTACGTTGTTAGGTTTCAATGTGTTAAAAAGCATGGTAAGAATCAATATGTGTGTTTGTCTGGGATTTTAGGCGAGGTCGACCTGACGAATCTAGGCCGTAATGTCCAAAATCACAGACCAACGCACAAATGTATCGATGCTAGTTAATTTTACTTACATCCACAAACACCGAGTCGGGAAAAAAATTAAACGAATTAATTTTAGATTAATTCTTTGGCTGTCGGTTGCGCTGTTGTCGAGATGATGATTCTTACAGGAAACACCTGGACAAAGAGTTGCAAGGACAGCCCGTGGGTTAACGAAAATGTGTGATTGTGTATTTAGCTATGCAGCGTATTTTATTGAAACAAGAGTAAAGTCTTTTCATTTGATGTATTAATTTTGTTTGGTGTGGGTACATAATTATTAGTTTATGTGTATTTTTGTAATTGGTTTGTTTGATTTCTAAGCTACGCAAGAATGTACATGGGAAGACAAGGCAGGCATGGCAGGTGCGCAAACGGAGGTTGCGTTTCCTACCATTACCGCAGGCTTCGTAGCTTGCCAGCAAGTGTGTGAGAAAGATGCACGCTGTACAGCCATCAACTACTACGCCAACCTCAGATGTGAAATCTTCTACAAAGTTCCACAACTTTACGCTAGAACTGCTGTCACCTACTCAGTGAGGATGTGCAGGACACTGGCACCCGTACCCACAACGCAGGCACAGGTAGTCACAACGCAGGCAGACGTAGTCACAACGCAGGCACCCGTACCCACAACGCAAGCACAGATAGTCACAACGCAGGCAGCAATAGTCACATCGCAGGCACCTGTAGCCGCTACGGAGACAGCCGGAGTCAAAACGCAGGCAGACGTAGTCACGACGCAGGCACCTGTAGCCGCTACGGAGACAGCCGGAGTCAAAACGCAGGCAGACGTAGTCACGACGCAGGCACCTGTAGCCGCTACGGAGACAGCCGAAGTCAAAACGCAGGCAGACGTAGTCACGACGCAGGCACCTGTAGCCGCTACGGAGACAGCCGGAGTCAAAACGCAGGCAGACGTAGTCACGACCCAGGCACCTGCAGCCGCAACAGAAACACCAGAACCCACATCACCTGTCCCAGGTCAGTAGGCAGGACCCGAAAGCCGACTGACTCGAGAACCTGCAATAATATACTGACGAGCAAAACAAATGCGACATTTCTGGAATCATCGGAAACACTTTAGTATTTCCGATGATTCCAAATATGCCGCATTTGATTTGCTCATCATTATCTATAGCTAAATCAGCAGCTACATGTTAAGCACCAATCGAATCTGGAACTACTTCTTACCCATCAAGGGCGATTACATTTTATGCTGGTGCAAGTGCAGTGTAGATTATCTTGATGCCCAAAAAGGCGCCAAGCTAATCTGGTACTATCCGTGAAGTAAAAAAGATGGGATGAACCATAATCACCAAGTCTCTTCTAAATGAAAGCCATAACCCATACAGTCTCTTTTATATGCGAGCTGTCCTCGCTGTCAAGGGTCTGTACCTGTTGTCTTTGACCTGATTCTGATTTTGAAACATCTCCTATTGAAAAATCCTCGCACTTAGTGAGCTCTATAAAGGGGCACAGTGCATATGCGTCATTGGTTTGAAAAACGTCGTATGACGTATCCAAAATCACAGACCAGCGCACAAATGTATCGATGCTAGTTTATTTTACTTACCTCCACAAACACCGAGTCGGAAAAAAAATTAAATGGATTATTTTTAGCTTAATACTGTGGCTGGCGGTTGCGCTGTTGTCGAGATGATTCTTGCAGGACAGTTCCAAGGACAGCCCTTGGGTTAACAAAAATGTTTAATTGTGTATTCAGCTATGCAGCGTATTTTGTTTAAACAAGATTGAAGTATTTTCATTTGATGTATTAATTTGTTTGGTGTGGGTACATTTTAGTTTATGTGTATTTTTGTAATTGGTTTGTTATAATTTCTAAGCTACCCAAACATGTACATGGGAAGACACGGCAGGCAAGGCAGGTGCGCAGAGGGATGCTGCGTTTTCTCTCATTGCCGCAAACATCGTAGCTTGCAAGCAAGTGTGTGAGAAAGATGCACGCTGTACATCCATTGACTACTACGCCAGCCTCAGATGTGATATCTTTTACATTGTTCCACATTTTTTTCTATGTAACGGGTGTGACCTACTCACTAAGGATATGCAGGGCACTTACACTTACAACGCAGGCACCCTTAACTTCAACGCAGGCACCCTTAACTTCAACGCAGGCACCCTTAACTTCAACGCAGGCACCCGCAGTCACAACGCCTTTACCAGGTCAGTACTCGGCTAATTTGGCACTACCCTTGAATTACCATGGTCAATCCACCTCCTGCAACTGGTACACAGTCGTTAGGCAACACCTCCAAAATTTGAGAAATGAGACCTTGGGGCTAAAAGGGTTAGCATAGTTTTAAACTTGCACATGCGTAGGCAAAAAAACAAACAAACACACACACACACAAAACAAAACAAAACCAAAAAAAAAAACAAAACCACCAACTATAATCAAAAGGATCTCTGGCCGACTCCCGCCTTAGCTGGGTCGCGCACAGCCGAACATCTATGGCGTTAGTATGTCAGAGACCTTTCTGTTTATTCGGTTTCTACTTTGGAGCCATTAATCTGATTCACGTTATAATTATAAGATTTGCGATATTTTGATGCAGATATTTTGAGGCTGAGCTGCATGTATTCTTGTCTACCATTTTAATCTCAGCACATTTGATTTTCGTAAATCATCGATTTACAGAGTCCTGCCCGGTGTGTACCCGTGATGGACAAGGGTGTCTCAGCTCAGCCACATGCAACACGGAGTTGAACCGATGCGAGTGTCCACAAGGAACACAGGGAGATGGGGCTCTAGAGTGTGCTCCTATGGGTAAGTTGAGGTGTTTGAGAGCAGTCAGGCTGCGAAGAAACTCCCTTTTGTCATTTTCTGTAATTACGTTGTATACTACTCTCGCCATTTTAGAGGGGTGTGATACTAATCCGTTTCATGACAATTCATTTGTGATAATAGATGAATATGTCTCCGTCACCGCGGCTGCCACTTTGTCGTTCAACCACATGACGGTAAGCAGAGGCGGAGATGGACGCTGTGTGTAATATTTTACAGTAATAGTTGACGTCATATTATTTCATTTGCCAAAACGAGAATTCCACAACACGAAAATAAAGGATCGGCTTCTACGGGTATCTGAAGGCTTGCCGTCGCCAGAAGAAGGTTTCCCAATGATCTTCGGATTCAAGGGATCATCCAATCATATCATCATCATTATCACCACTGTATATAAAAGGGATGTTTCATGGCGCAAGCTACGTCAGTTCCTCGTTAAACATTTTTGTTTTTTAATTTGATTGTCGGCTTTTGACATTTGACGCTTGCGGCTCAGAGTCTTAAGGACCATAAATCACAGGCAAGCACACATCCTAAAAGTAGGCTAATGTATGTCAGTTGGCTTGAGTGATTTGGTTCCACAAGTCATATAGTATACTGTCGAGCAAAAAAAAAAATGCGACAATTTGTAATTATCGGAAACAATACAGTGTTTCCGATGATTACACAAATGTCGCATTTCTTTAGCTCGTCGGTATACATAATAACACTATTGTTCGTTTTGTTCTCTGTGTGTTGTCAGACAACCTGCTGTGTATAATAGCTCGTGATCCGCAAGTAAACACGTGGGACAACTCAAGGACGTCCATAGACTTGCCATGTTGGTACTACGTAACGGATTTCACCTCTGGACAGTGTGGCATCGTTGTGAAGGTAATTTTTCTTTTTAAATTTATTTCTTCAACCACCGACTTAAAAAGTACTGCAATCATCGACTTAGAAATTAACCCCTTCACTGCTACTGACGATAGCGTTCGTTGAAAAAGACGCGTAACTGCGCGTCGTTTTCGTTGTGCGGTATCCTCAGTAGCAGTGAAGCAGTTAAAAAAAGAAATATTTCAGCCGAGCCTTCAGGTGTTTTCAACAGTTTTATACTCACCAAATTTGGATAAGCCGGATAAGAATGGAACAAGACAAACGTGCTTTAAATTCTTAACCCTTTGGGTGTCGGTAACAGTTTTAGTCGTGATGATTCCTGCAGGAATCATCACGACTAAAACCGCTACCGACACTCAAAGGGTTATAGACAACAAAAAAGCACATTGCGGGGGCCGTCGGGAGGGAACAACTCCTTTACTGCCAGTGGACGCAGATCGTGTTTTTGAAATCATTGTAATTCAATGTCAAAGATCCCCAGCCGTCCAGGGAACATCGATATAAAATGGTTTCAGCAAGAGGTATAGATCCTCACAAGCCTCGGCAGCTGCAAGGGCTCGTGCAGATCAATACCTCTTACTAGTATTACTTTTGTAATCCGCTGCTACAGCAGTGACTTGGTTTCGTCCTCAGATCCTCAAAGTGCAATAATGCCATGTGAAGGCAGAGGAAGTACAATCTCTCTTCTAACAAAAAAATAGATTTACTGTTTATTTCTTCATGAAACTTTGTTAAGTTGTTCAAGCAGAATTAAATCATTCATCCCGGCACAAGTATTTCCCAAATTTTGGATGCGTCATCTAACGACCATGCACATGTTGCAGGAGATGGATCGCCCACGGTAATTTAAGGGTACTGCCAGATTAGCTTGGCGCCGATAGGCGCCAAGCTAATCTGGCACTGCCCTTGAATTATCATGGTCGACCCATGTCCTGCTGTAGTGCGTCAGGGCTGAATGAGTTAATAAAATATCTCGGAACTATGCTTATTCATTTGCGCCATTTTATTTCACCGTAGATAGGCATTAGAAAGTTTATTCGTGTTCGTGTACCTTTAAACATTTGAGGGGACGTATGTTAGTCAGTTGTTTTATGATTTTTTTTTTATTCAATCTTATTTCAAAAGGCGTTACATGAGCTTGAGAACGACGGCATGCTCTTTGTCAGCGCTGTGTTGGTGGAGTTTTCTGCGGTCAGAAAGGACGCTTCCGCCAATGTGACTTCGTCAGGTCCTTTTACATTCAAAATCTCACGGAGCATCATAGAACAGGTGTGTTAAAACACTGTATGAGCATTTTTCGTCAATCCATCTCTTACTGCAGCTGTTTTAGTACCAAATGTACAATCTGTCTATAGACTGTAAAACATACTAACAACATTTATGAAAAAGAAGGTGCAAACTATTAACCCTGTATTGCCTGAAGCCTGTCCGTTTAGCATCCAACTCTAGTGGACGTCATCTTTTAACATTTATTATAACAAGAAGACCACCGCTTAAACATGGACAAGTGACAGATGTTTAAATATGGTAATGATAATGTGGTGTAATGAAAATTATATGCCAATTTCTCGTCTCCTCTCTCTCTCTCTCTCTCTCTCTCTCTCTCTCTCTCTCTCTCTCTCTCTCTCTCTCTCTCTCTCTCTCTTTTCAAGTTCCTCTGTGTGTATGTGTGTGTGTGTGTGTGTGTGTGTGTGTGTGTGTGTGTGTGTGTGTGTGTGTGTGTGTGTGTGTGTGTGTGTGTGTGTGTGTGTGTGTGTGTGTGTGTAGGCCGGGGGACGTAACCCGTGGTCTGGCTCGGAGACGGACATAGTAGAGGGCGTGGAGATCCGGAAGCTGTGGGATGCCGGGAACAGGTTCGCCATTTTGGATTTCCCGTCGTGTGGTGCCCGGGTGAAGTTCCGACCTCATGTACCGGGCCAAAATCTCCAGGTAACGTGACTGTGTATCTCAAGTAAATGCCCCGCCGTGAGACTGCCTTTGTCGCTTGCAGAGTGGTATACCCTAACAACAAGCTAATCACTGGCAATCCGCATGTAGATGAATGCATTGTTAGCAAAGGTGATATTCTTGCCGATGTCAGCTTTAATTGGCTCGTACACGGCTGTGCGCCGACCCGGCCTACTAATGTTGATGTCGGCCCGATAATTGTTCGTTTCTTATACATTTAGTTCCACGTGCACCAAGTAAAACCGAACCTCCGCCGGTGACCTTTCGCTTTTTTGGGTTTAATTTTCTTTACATCATAGCGGTCTATATAGGCCTAAGTATCAGTTTACACAAGTCTATAGACATATCTGTCACACGGTCTGCTTTATGGATACCAAGTATTGCAATAAACTGAGGCAGATCTGCACCTCAAGTTGATTTCGAATCTGACTCAGTAATAAACAAGGGATGCCCGTTATTAAATGAACTTACTTTAGATAAGGTTCATAATGTAACTGGTAATAAAAATTAACGGGTAGCCCTGCTAAAGCCAACTTTTCTTTTAAAAATAAACAGCGTCTTCTGCCACCTGATTTTTACTTCCGATTTTTGCATTAAATACCTGGTTTTTTTTTTTTTTTTTTTTTTTTTACCGTTGTGACATTCCTGGAACACCGCCGTGAGACGAGTTAAACCCAAATAACTAACATTCCTGGAACACTAACCTCTTTTACTGCGGCACATCTCAAATGTGTTGAAGCCATTCGGTATGCAACCACCGGCACAGTGAACAGTACTATTATGCACGCTTTTCACAGTACTGCCGGCTACATGCACAAGGGAGTTAACTATCATGGTCACTGTTACATGTACCAAAACAGGTTTTGCCGCCTGGACTGACGATCAGCGCGCCGAAGACTGCACAATTCGGTGCCCAAAACACCCGTTACATATGCCAAATCAGTGCCTGGTAGCGGCGGCCCCTTTACAAGACACTGAAAAAACAGAACAATTTCTCCCATCATGACTTGGTGCCCATTCATCTCATTCTGAGCACCCATCGCGACAAATACAAAAGTAAGCTGAAACCGCGCCACGTGCGGCGCAGTGTCCTAGGTTGTCGGGCCGAGTCGACTGCCGTTGAACCGCCGCTCATTACCGTTCCGGCGCGGGCTAGCGGCGGTCGGTCAGTCTTCGGCCCAATGATCTTTGTCGCACTGTGTACCTGTTTGTCGAACTTTGCCACCTTCGAAAAAGGTTTAACCCTTTCCCAGCCAGTGTACGTACATTTCGTTTGTGCAATCGTTGTCAAGTTCATTCAACGACCAAAACGCACAACCTGTCCAAGGAACATGGATACACATTGGTCTCAGCAAGAGGCATAGATCCTCATGAGCCCCTGGAACTGCGGGGGGTCATAAGGCTCTATACCTCTTGCAGTTTGGTGCTCAGTGTTCACATTTTCTTGTCAGCGATGGGGTTAATACGCGCTTGTGACAGGGCAGGCACCGTTCGGCATTGAATTGTATCATTATTTAGCTTTTATTAAGTAAACGTTTTGTGCTTATCCTTTCAAATCGTGTTTCTTTCTTTGATGGTTATTTCTTTTAACTCATTCAACCCGACGGCCGTATTTCCCAAATTTTGAAGGCGTCATCTAATGACTATGCACCAGTTTGCAGGAGATGGATCGACTATGATAATTCAAGGGCAGTGCCAGATTAGCTTGGTGCCGACAGGCTGAATGGTGCTGTGGTGCGTCAGGGCTGAATGGGTTAATGCGGTTTTTGTATTGAATTTGTCATAGCGGTGGTTCCTGCTCGGCGCTTGAAATCACCATGACAAACTGCGCGAGTCGCCTCCAGCCGATCGCTACGGAGTATTGTGGACCCATCCTGACTGACCGAAGCATCCGCAAGTGTATCCTGGTAAGCATACAAAGTTTTAGTGATTGAAAAGACCTGCAACAGGCAGAAAAGGATACTCTTTCGTAATATTTCAATAAAGACCTTTTTGTATGCTGTACGATAATGCTGTACAAAAGGAGTAAATTAACTTTTGTTTGATTATGACGTTTGAAAATAAACACAGAAATATAGGTATCATTTAGACCAGTGGTGATGATTTACGACCCGACACTTGCTTTTGACAGACACTCTTTGGCTCCTAGGCTCTGCCGAGGAGCCAGAACTGTGTATAAATAGCAAGTCGAGGCTCGCAAATGATCACCAGCCATGCTTTAACCTATGTATCCCACTGTTGTATGATCCACATGTCATGTCTTGCCGATTCAATTGTTCATTCATTCATTCACGCATGCATGCATGCATGAATGAAATAATGAATGATAAGGGCTTACATCCGCCAAAGTTTATATTCGACTACCGCTTGCTGTTTTTTTGTGCATGTTCATTTTTTACTTTATCTTTATTGTTTTTCTTTTCAGAATAATAACTATGACACCGTAGAGTATTTCCGCTCCTGCTTACAATGGGCGTGTACTGGTGAAGAGAACGCGTGTAAAAATTTCTCGACCTACGACTCGTGTGACCCTCCACCCCACATAGTCCCAGTCGAGTGCGGTGACAGCAAGACGAACAAAGAGATCAGTCACACTCTTCCAGTACCAATTTGAATTGTATGGTCCATAATTACAGACCAGGTGCCAGTTGCATGAGCGAGCTTAGTCCTGCGGCGCAGGACTAAGCTCGCTAATGCAACTGAGCCCAGCGCACTATATGGTGTCCCCCTCGGCTCCTCACCTCGTAACCCGAGTCACGTGCGATGTAAAGATAAGAAATGTTACGGTTTTCATGTAACAGTAAAACCGTAAAATAGCGTGCACCAGAACGCTATTTTACGGTTTACCTGTTATGGGACTGAAAACGGAAACGTTTAATTTAGTCTTTTCTTTGGCGTCTCTTCGTGCTGATTGCGGTGGAGCTGCTGCTATTGGTTGCAACGGATTTGTAATAATGTGACAACTGTGACAAAGCTCGTAGACACACTCTGGAGTTTCTAATTTATGTTACAAACGTTTGCTTGTTACAAATCTCGTGGTGGTGTCTCGTTGTGACAACGCATGTGTACCTGCAAAATTAAGCTCTGGTTTTTCCAAAAATATTTAATTATTCAGCCATGACGCACTACAACAGGACAGGCGTCAAGCTAATCTGGCACTAACCTTGAATTATCATGGTCGATCCATCTCCTGGAACAGGTGCATAGTCGTTAGATGACGCCTCCAAAATTTGGGAAATACTTGTTTCGGGCTGAATGAGTTCAGATTATTTATCAAAAAGTCATAGGAACTCCTAAACCGGCATTGACGAGTTTTGCGAGAACTTTGCACCACCATCACCGGCAGCAACAATGTCAGCAAAAATAAAATCATTAACAGAACATCAGTTTTGTCTACTCCTTCAACGTATTGAAACACATATTAGTCTTTGAAACCATAGTGAAATTCAAAATCAAATAACCCAGTGCATCCAAGAACACGGATAAAAATTGGGCCTTCAAGAGGCAAAGAACCTCAGAAGCCGGGCCCAGCCATCTGCGGAGGCTCATGAAGTTCTTTTGCATCTTGCAGTTCAGTGGTGTTGATATTTTGACGGTGGTGAGAGGGTTAGTAATAATATATAATGCAACATTTTTGGTGTCACCGGAAACTCCAAAAATGTTACATTTCTTTTGCTCGTCAGTATGTATCACATTAATGGAAACACTGATACCGCCACCGGTCAACACTACACGCTTACCGTTTCCCTTCCAGCCTCGATGATGGCCAAGAAACCATTACAGTCAGCAAAGGCAAACAACAATGATGATTATGGAAACAGATCATTGCGCAACCGGCCCAAACTACCCGTGAAACAATGATACAGTCAGTTTCAGTCTTAATAATAATCCAGACTCTGCCTTGAACCTGGACAAATCGACAAATGGACAACCAGCAACAAATAAAATAAAACAATAATAAAATAAGAACAAAAACATAAAAACAACATATTGTGGAAAATGTTGTCTGTCCCAAGAACTCTTCAGGAAATAATCGATGCATAGAGCTATTTTTTTTTTAAAAAGCTGTGTATTTATCAGGCCTATGCTGAGAGTCTTAACTCATTCAGCCCTGACGCACTACAGCAGGAGATCGGTCGACCATGGTAATTCAAAGGTAGTCGGCGCCAAGCTAATCTGACACTGCCCTTGAATTATCATGGTCGATCCATCTCCTGCAACAGGTGCGTAGTCGTTAGATGACGCCTCCAAAAATTCCGAAATACGTGCGCCGGCTGAATGAGTTAATCTATTCATTTTTGGGTCCCTTATATCGGCCTCACGTACACATGGTTCTGATAAGTTCATTGTGACAATGCAAATCCTGCTTTTCACAAAAGAATGTCTTTACTGTCTGTTGCCTTCACAGGGCAGATAGAATATTCCCCGCAGGGTATACAAGGTAGTTTTTGCTGCTATTGACCCCAATCAGGGACCTCCTCTTAACAAAACTCCTCTGCCAATGGTCCCTATCGGCGACCAATATTCCCCTCAGGGTATACAAGGTAGTTTTTGCTGCTATTGACCCCAATCGAGGACCTCCTCTTAACAAAACTCCTCTACCAATGGTCCGTATTGGCGACCTGAACGCCTTATTTAGACCAAGGTAATTTTTTTTTTACAGAAAACAATATGCAGGTGTGGCAGAAGCAACCACTGCAATTTTAAAGAAAAGTAATTGATTTAAAGTTTTCATTGCATTTCGACAACTACAACTTCTTTGTAACACAAACAAGCTGAGCAAATGCCAGCGTATGAGAATTTAATAACGTCATTTTTATACGACAAACAAACAAAATACACGCACAGACAAAGAACCAATAATAATAATAATAATAATATAAGAAAGAGCATTTTTATCGCGCTAAATCTCCAGAAGCAGAGGGCTCTAAGCGTGTGTGTTTTTTTTTTTAATGAATGGGAGTCATTAATTGGTACAAGGCACAAAAGGGAGGAATTGTGGTACAAAATTAAAACTTGAGCAAAGTTCATGAAATTTAATTTGCAGCGTTGTGTAACAATCTAGTTTCAGAATTAATTATGAAAAAAAGTTTGGGGTCAAGTTGCTTCGGCTTAATATTGAAATTAGTCTTCGGCCACTTGAAGAGGTTTCTAACGTTTCACCATGACACCGATGTGCCGATAAAAGTGGTATGAGAACGAAAGCAACTTATTTTGATATAAAATAGTTAGATGAACTTCTTTGTAGCCCTAAAACTTAAAAATGAAGTTTTTGATCTCATTTGTTGTGTTCATATAACGATAATAGTCGTGTGACACTGAAACGTTAGAAAGCATACAACTTAAAAGTTCCTTCAAGATCTAATACTTCCATGTTTTCCTTTGTTTTCTTTTTCAACACATTCCTTGCAATATCATCAACATTTTTTCATGCATGTTATCAATTGTTATCTTGTCAATTGGGAATTGAAGGTGTTTGTAAAGCGGGTTACCCCGTTTCATGTGACACCGTGTGACAAGACGGTGATGTAACTATAATCTAACTCATTTTTTAAAAATATCGAGGAAGTGCGTCTCAGTGTTGTTTTTAGGGTTACAATACAATGTTGAAAGATAGTGCAACCTAACTCAGTTTTGAAAAATATCGAGAAAAATGCTCCATAATGGTTATTTTAGGGCTCTAGCGCTTCGGATGACTCATAGGCAATTTTCAGTCAGAGGTCGTTTACACTAGAGTTTTACAGTAGAGTTTACATTTGCATTTGGAACCGGGGTTGACCTGGCTCGCGTGATCTTGGCAAAGCAACTTAAGATCGCGCCCCTCCAGGAAACATCTTGCAGTTGAGAGGTGACCAGTCGATATATATATATATATATATATATATATATATATATATATATTTCCAATACATACAATTAGTATGGTGTACTATTTCTTTCTCAACAAAAAGAGACGATCTCGAAATATCTAAACAGGAAATCAAAGCTCTTTGCATTCGCGTATCTGGGGAGGGGGGTGTTCCATACGGTTCCGGACCCTTCCCCCCCCCCCTCCAACCCCCACCTCTCGCCACCTCCCTCCGGCCAAATAGTCTTTAAAATGCTACAACAAAGTCCTTTATGGGGGAATTTGGGGGAGTTGCAACCCCCCCCCCCCCACCCCACCCCACCCCTTTGTACTATTTGTTCAGATTTCGGTGCGTGGCGAGAAGGTGGAGGATGCTTTGATTTTTCGGCTACTGAAGACAAGGTCTAGCGTCGAGAGGCCTTTTGTGTCAGGTTGAAGGTCCCAAACAAAAAAGTCGGACCCCAGACCCCCGACCTCCCATTTCCACCTCCACCTCCCCTTGGAGTTGACTAATCCACCCCTATTTAGTACAGAAAAGTTGGGGAAAAGGAAGTGTTCGTCTCTGTCACAGTCTCACGACTGCTGGCGGAAAATTGTTCTGCAAACTTACAATGAAAGTCTGTAGCCCAAACTTGGATGAGAAGCCGTGGAAACAACTCATGTTTGACTGTCGATGTGCACAATAGACTTCAGCGGTATGAAATCTATTGTATACTTAAATTTCCACCAGTGACGTCACGTCGGATGTCTTTGCACCGTGCACAACGATGTCGCGAAATGGAATCCGGTTTAGATCCAACCGTAAACGCATCAACCCAGGTTGAATTCAGGGAGATGTGCAAGTGTAAACGGCATGTCAGTGCCGCTGTTTATTTTTCCATTCACAATTGCTTAAACATACTCTAAATATTAAACAACGACAAAACAGCAACAACAAAGATACATATCATATTAATGTGAAACTGCCCACTGTAATGACTGGTACGCAAGAAGGAGAGAGAAGAAAAAACACAGGTTTTCTGAGAAAATCGGCAACACGTGGCTTGCAAACGTCGACCGGTTTCTAGAATTTCAGGTGGATTTGAGCGTGACACGTCGCATTCTGGTGGCTACAAAGAAGCATGATTTTCAGAGTAAGCGGGTAAATTGTCATCAGTAGATGTGCTTGAGGCTCGATTTCCCGCCTTTGAAGTGAAAAATGACTGGATGTTGTTTGCGTTTGCAGATAACCGATGTTTAAGTTTGTTGGTTTCTAGCGTTTCATTTGTGACACGGTGGACAAAAACTGATCTGATCAGCAAAGAAATCCACGGACTGACTGCAAACAGGCCCGTTTCGGAAGTTTTTGTGTGTGTACTTTTGGTGTACTTTTGATTTGTACCGACATTTACCGTACGATTTGCCAACGCTTGCAGACGATCATTTTGTTGACATCGGAAACGTGACACCGGTTGAAACGCTAGAATTCGCACACAAAATTCACGGAGATATAAAGCAGACAGATTTATCAGCTTTTAGCATATGTTTTATTGAATTTTTATTTACTGGAAACGCACAGAAGCAATACACTGACTGAAGCTCTTTTCAATGCGCACAGCACGCCTTCCAGACTAAGGTAACTGATTTCCTCTTTTCGGACCCCTTTTTTGAAGCAATTTCGGTCCTTTTCCCCTGATTTGACCACTTTATATGTTGATATAATCTATGCTACTGTAAATTGTTTGATCTCTTCTTAATAGCTTACATCCACGGTCAAGGTTTTCATAATAAAATACAAATTGCGTTACGTCTTTTCTCATGACACCCCCTGCGTTGTGACCAGGACCAAATAATGACTCATGTAACTATGCAGAATCTCACACTACCTTTAAACGAATGTAATCTACGCACACACAAACAAACACATAAGAAAACCATCAGCAAGTTAAAGACTTTTTGATGATGCTGATGCGCCACCACGATGGTGCTAAAAGGTCAGCAAAAGGAGGAGCTAAGATCAAAGCCACCGCGATGGTGCTACACGGTCAACAAACCAGCCAACTAACCAATAAACACCTAACCAACCAACCAAACAAAGAAAAAACAAACAAAGAAACATGCAAATCGTCAATGTCTCAGTATAACATCCACAAGCACAAATAATTTTAGTCCTTTTGGGTGTAGATCTGCTCTTGATAACGCTAAACACTCTTCGATTTCACCTCAGCATTTTCAAATCAGATTTGTTTCTGTTTGAGGCGACAGTAAAAAAGAAAGACTTACTAAGTCCGAAATAGCTCAGGCGGTTAAGCGTCTGAGCAAGAGAGCGAAGGGAATCGCCGGGTCGTGGGTTCGAGTCCGTGGCCCGGCCCCGGTAATTGGACTTGCAATCCAGGGAAAAAAGACGGGCTTGTTCCATAGCATGTCTGTTGAAAGGTCCTGGTAAATCAAAGTGGCACAATGGCAGTGCACCTGAATTGATCAGTGTTTATGTCGTACTCCATACGTAATAGATTTCCCTGTCCGCCATGACCCGCCCGTCAGGGCCGTCCATTATCAATTCGGTGCCGTGGACGTTAAACCCAGAACTAAACAACAACAACAGTAAAAAATAAAAAAAAAGAACCAATCAGCGTCGTCCTTTTTCGGAGCATACTCGTATTAAGTAAAGTCTTTTCACTGCCATGGTGGCATTAATTAAACAAGATGAGGATTTCATCCCAAAGTCTACAGTTTTGTTTGGAGTTCACGAGCGTTTTTCTTTTAGGGACATTCAGAGTTGTTCATATTTTTAAGCTTATCCTTCCGATCCATTTCCCTCCTCTCTAAGCCAACCTCTGATCAACACACACGCCGGCGCACACAAATAAAGGCGGACGCTCGGCGCTTCCCGCCATTAGTACCAAAGACAATATAATATATAATGTCTTTGTTAGTACGCTCTGTGGGCTCGTGTAGCGTCAAGAATTCTGAAGAAGAATAGCACAAGCAGCAAAATGACGTCACTATAACTGTAAGCTTCACGTCATGGCATCGCTAGTCTCACGACGACGTGTACACACTTACTGGCGAATTTGATGTTTTACGTCACTCATCCGAAGGGCACGCAGCCTCTACCAGGGCTGACTGTTTTCTTCCACACAACCTCTTCAAAGGGCTGACTTTTGATGGGAGTATATTTAGTGGATCTAAAACTTGCAAAAATAAATTATTTATTATTCAAAAGGTTGAGGAGGTACAACGCTGGATTATGAACTCATTCAATATCTCCCTATAATCTAGCTGTATGCAAAGTACCTAGTAAGAATAACACAAAATACGGACTCACATGCGGGTCAACCGGTTTTTGTGAAACGGACATTTTCTTGTCAACGTGTAACGTAATTAAACAAGATGGTACCCCATCCCAAAGTTGTTCCTATTTTCAAGTTTATCTTTCTGATCCATCGCCTTCTACCCTAACCCACCCTCTGATCCACACACACGGGCACACAGAAATAAAGACGGGACACTTGGCGCTAGTCCCGCCATTCGCAAACTCTGTGCCTGTGGGCTGGCGTAGCGATAGCTATTCTGAAGAAGAATAATAGCACTAAGAGCGAAATGACGTCACTTCAAGCTTCACGTCATGGCATCATTAGTCCCACGACACCGTGTTCATAGTGACGACTTGATGTTATACGTCACTCATCGCAGTACTGACATTTTACGTATTAGACGATCAAACTTAGCAATTTTCTAGCTGATTTTCACACCTATGGCTTGACCTCACAATTTGACTTAATCCTACACGAGAGCCGGGACGAACAGCAGGCTTATGCAAACACTGTTTATGAAACATCACGCGGGTATTAATAATAAGATAGCTTTTTTCGTAAAAGAAAAGTACAAAGTTATGTGAGCCGTTTAAAAAAAATGACTCCCAAAAAGTGGTGCCGAACATTAGCTGATTTTTACACCTGGGGCATACGGGTCACAATTTGACCTAATCGTACCTGACAGCCGAGACAAATAGTAGGCTTATGTAAATACCGTTTATGAAAAATCATGCGATTATTAATGCGAAGATTGTTGTTGTTTTGTTTTGTTTTTCGTAAAAAAGATTCAATTGTTTTAAGATTAATGCCAAATATTTTCGTGAAATTAATCCCCAAAACGTGAAACTATTTTTGTCTCCAAAAATAGTTCATTATCACTCAAAACGTTGAAGAGGTGCAGTGATGGTTAACGAACTCATTTAATGTCTTCCTTTAATCAAGCAATATGCAAATATCTAGTAAAGTTAAGAAAAATGACGAACCCCAGTGCAGATCAACCGGTTTTTGTGAAACGGCAAGTTTCTCGGCAATGTGCATCTTAATAAAAAAAAAATCTGATAAAGTGAATCAAGATTATTCTTTTACGGACAATATCATACAATTTCAAGCTTGTCCGTCCTCCAACGCGGGCTCTAGTCGCTGTCACATACGCGCGCGCGCGCGCACACGCACACACACACACACACACACACACACACACACACACACACACACACACACACACACACACACACACACACACACACACACACACACACACACACACACACGTTGGTTGGCGCCAAAAGTACTTTCTCCAGCAAGGTTTGCGTAGCTAGACGTGACGTCATTTTCATCGTGTTACTTCTTTGCCATAATTTCGGCCCCGCACGCCCAAAACGTCCTGTGCATGCTTCGGAACGCGCTCCGACGAGCCCCATTTCAAAGTTGCACTTATTTTTAAATAGTAACAACACAAATTTAAAAACAAACAAATAAACAAACAAACAAATAAAATAAATAAAACACACAAATGCGGGCTCTAGTAGCTGTCACACACACACACACACACACACACACACACACACACACACACACACACACACACACACACACGCGCACGCACGCACGCACACACACACACACACACACACACACACACACACACACACACACACACACACACGCGGCGTTTGGCGCCAACTGTACGTTCTCTAGCAAGGTTTGCGTAGCTAGACGTGACGACATTTTTATCTTGTTACTTCTTTGCCAGAATTAGGGGTCAGCCCGCCCAGTACATCGTGTGCATTCTACGGAACGCGCTCCGACCAGCCCCATTTTAGAGTCTAGCATATTTTCAAAACGGTAGACAAAAACGTAGTCCTATAATCCTAAAAACCTTCTGACTGAGAGATACAGATATAAATGAATCAGGCAAGAGGAGTAGATTCTCAAGATCCCCCCGCATTTGCGGGGGCTCTGGATAATCTATGCCTCTTGCAACTGGGTGTCAATTAAGGGCGCTTGAATATCTATGATCACCTAAAACTCTTGCAACTGTATATAGTTATGTCACGCCAAGGCCAGATAGGAGTTTTATATATGACATAGGGATTATAATTATATATAGAATCTTACATCGGTGTTTAGGTGATACTGAGAATCTCACTCGAGTGGTTTTAAAAACGTATCCTACGCGGAGCGAAAGCGAGTAGGATAAGGTTTTAAGACCACGAGAGTGAGATTCTCAGTATCACCTAAACACCGTACCGATGTAAGATTCTATTTCTTACTCACCTTTTTCTTGGCATAAATCCGATGTCAGCTGGTCTTCGGCACACACCCAGTCACAACACAGCCGCCGTTGTGTCTTGGCAAAGGTCTTGACGCAATTTACTTTGTAATGTGACGTCAATATTTTGGATGCCAGACAAATGTTCCTAATTGCGCAGTACATGACGCCAGAGTGTCAGTCGTCACTGTGAAATGATGTCATTGCGCGTGAGCTGAAAGTAGGTCAAGTTTCAATATCGCGTTTGCCCATACCTTTTTGTTGACCAGACTTTCTACAGGACAATGTTGTGCACACTTGCCCGTTCACGCAAAACGGCTGTATCACACACGTGTGATACAGCCAAGCTGTGCCACACGTGTGTGATACAGCTTTTCCGCTCAAAGGCAGCAAAGAAGGAGGTGGGTAAGAAAACAATCTCTTATATCTGGCACCATTTAATTGCAAAGCGCGCTGTCTGTACGCATAAAAGGACAGGTCAGGAAAGGTGTGGAGTTCCTTCTGCATGGTCGACACAACAACATGGATATCTTGAAAATAATCGTCTTCAGTCTCACTCTGATAAGGTATACTTGTCTTTGCCTACACACAAATACAGGCTTACATTTTAAATTTGTTGGTGATTTTTCTTTTTCATCAAACTAATAATAATAATAATAATACCGTTATTATATAGGCGCTTTTTCTCAATTTTGGGGAAATCGACTCAAAGCGCCGCGCCTCAACCCAACACACTCACTCACGAAACAGACACGGATTTACGCCATTTAAGACAAACACAGTACAAACACAGTACAAGACAAACGAAGGGCCAGTCAGCTACTGAAGTTACAGAGATTTTTGATCGCTTGTATTTGAAATTTGTAAAGTGGCCTGAGACCGGTACCAAAGTGTTGGGGGTGGGGGGTGGTGGGGGGGGGGGGGTGGAAGAACCGGAGTACCCGGAGAAAGAACCCCCGACGGTCCGCCCGAATTAACGGTGACACTTACCAGAGGAGAAAAGTCCAACGCCGGAACCCGGTATCGAACCTCGCACCTTTGGCATTGGTGGCAGGCGCCTTAACCACTGCGCCACGGACCGCCCCATGGTCGACACAACAACATGGATATCTTGAAAATAATCCAGATTAAAAAGGTGTAAAATGAACACACACACACACACACACACACACACACACACACACACACACACACACACACACACACACACACACACACACACACACACACACACACACGTTAAATGGTGGTGCTCCAAGGTCGAATTCTGCAAATGTTGAAGTTGTCATTTAAAGACTGTTTTACAGTTCAGGAGACAGATCGATCATGATAGTTTAAGGGTGGTGCGTCAGGCTATTCTGGCACCATCACGGGTTCAGTTAAAGAACAGAGCGAGTAAAACCGATGTACTGTTCAGTTCCCTTATGTCTGTTGCAGCGTGTGCCTCTGTGCCCAATAGTGTAGCTGGAGCGGGCGACTAGACCGTAACAACCACTGCACCTGTTTTCCTGGGTTTACCGACGCTACCTGTCAGACAGACTGTGGGTGTCAGGCTCACGGTGTCTGTAAGCCTGGTACCTAAAAAACATGCAAGTGTCAAGTCGGCGGATAACGGAAGGACTTAACGGTAGACTTTTTTTTCACATAATGCTAGAACTTGACAGCAAACTTGCTAGGCTATTTTAGCCGTGATATGCAAAAGTCGTAAAATGATGGTTCGTTGTTCTTCAAAGGCAGTACTTACCAGATCAGCAGACCAGCGACCCATCGCCGGCTGTACCTATTAACTCTTTGACTGCTACTGACTATACCGCTCGGCAGAAACTTGAAGACGAGTAACTACGCGTCTTTTCCGCCGAACAGCATACATAGTCATTAACACCTTTCAGTGCTACTGGTGATACCACCCGCGGGAAAGAAACCGAACGGAATCGTTAGTAGCAGTCATGGAGATAACTATCAATGTCGATCTATGCCTTGGACTGGTACTCAGTATTCATAGGACAACTCTCAAATTGGAGAGTTTTGACTTCAGCGTTCAGTGTGTTAACTCATTGTGTCCCAGGTACCAAATCCCCACATTTTGGAGTTGTCCTCTGAGGACTGCATTACAATTCAGGAGACAGATCGACCATGATAGTTCAAGCTTATAGGCGCCAAGCTATTCTGGCACCACCCTTGAGCTATCATGGTCGAGCCATATCTAGCTGTAGTGTGTCGGGACTGATATCATTTTAATTTTAAACCATTCAAATTATATTGCCATTATTAGCTGCATTTCGAGCTTTGTGGTTCTTGTCGGCTCGAGGGTTCAGGGAGTTGATGTCAAAGGCAAATGTCTAGGGCTTTAGTCCGTGACGTTTACCTTTGACATCAACTCCCTGATGTACTATACAATTGTTTTTGTTGTGTAACCCGCATAGTGTGTTTTTATCTGTATGTCTGTACATAACGGTTTGATTGCAAATTAGGATGTGTTTGTACTTAGAAACGCGACTGGCTATAAAACCGTATTTTGGGAAGAACGTTTTGTTTAGCGACTACGTTGTCACAGAAACGTGGGATAAGCTGATCGAAGCTTCTCATCACCCCTTGCCTGGATAACGGTTGATAAACTGCCTCCTGTTGCCTTCAGAACGGGCGACCAAGGAAAAAAGGCGAACAGCTCTAGGCCAATGAGGAAAAGTGTAAAGTCGGAAAGAATACGATTTCGTTAATTTATACATTTCAGGACCTTCCCACCCTGCATCAGGCCAACACTGACCACGTGACCTTGGATGGCTTTGATCCCACCGCCGCTAAAAAGCGTGACAGACACAACTGACTTCATCACCTACCACGTATACAGCGATCGTCTCACACCTGGACAACGTAAGTGAATATTGTTAATGATATAATTATCATCAGTGATGTAGGAGGATTGCCAGAGCCGCAATATCTAAAAGATCTAAACGCGAAATTGTGTGTACATGTGTGTGTGTGTGTGTGTGTGTGTGTGTGTGTGTGTGTATGTGTATAATAGGTCATCATGCCGACTTAAGCCACGGTTGGCCCAAAGGCCTTTTGCGCATTGCTTATGATCAATCAAATCATGTGCAGTATCCCCATGAAGTCATGAAATGTTCGTACAGTTGTTAGTTTTGTATTCAGAAAAACGACATTTTGTCTGTACCCGCTGTTTTGCTGGATCTGTTGACGGTTGGGTGTGGAGAGAGTACAGCAAAGTATACTTCATATATACAGTTCTGTATTTTCATTAGATCGGGGTTCATTTTGCTTATGCATTTCTGTTAATTATGCATTTCTGTTAATAAACCTCCTTGTGCTCGCAGCCACTGTTGCTGAAAATAGTACCAATGGGGTTAACAGCCATTTTTGCTGTTGTTTCCAAGGGTTCAGAATTTCCAATACTTCTCTGAAGAGTATTCACCAGCCGTGCTGCCGCGGTTCCCCAACGGCGTTTACCATGGATTGGATGCGAACACCAAGTGCTGAAACAAAGTGACCAATGTTTTGATATTATCTGGCGCCAGTAAAGATTACATAATTTTTTTGTTGTGTGGATGATTTGGAGTTTGTTTACGTACAATTGTTTCGCTGACGTTTGTTTGTTTGTTTGTTTGTTTGTTTGTTTGTTTGTTTGTTTGTTTGTTTGTTTGTTCAAATGTGTCTAAAAATGGCACGATTTTTTAAGTGAAATTCTCATACGCAGCCATTTGCATTGATCTGTAAAAGATGAGATAAGACAATGACACAGATTCGTAAAAGACACTGATGGGATGTTGAGGCAGGCTGTTGATTATCTATGAACACCTAAACCTATTGCCACTGGAAATTGCTACGTCACGTCAGAGGAGATAGGGGTTATATATAACAATCTCTTGTCTCTGGCACTAATTCATTGCGAGGAGCGCTGTCTGTACGTGACACAGGGACAAGTCAGGAAAGGTGGGCAGGTTCTCTGCATGGTCGACACAACATGGATATCCTAAAAATAGCTATCGTCTTCAGCTTCACTCTGATAAGGTAGCCATTTTGTGATAGAAGTGTATACTTATACATGTAATGTTTAGTGTGCTAATGACTTGAGTGTTGGTGAAGGCTTGTGCATGAGTGAGCTCGCGCGCTTATGTGATTGTGTGTGTGTGTGTGTGTGTGTGTGTGTGTGTGTGTGTGCGTGCGTGCGTGCGTGCGTGCGTGCGTGTGTGTGTGTCCGGCTTCACCAAGCAAACGGCCCATGGGCCGACGTCGGCCGCAGTGGGCCCGCAAACTGCCGTGCGAGGGCCCACTGCGGCCGTTGTCGGCCCGAGGAGCTTTACTTAATGGGTTTACTGCAACAGCATATACATGTTCATTTCTTGGTGTCTCTTCTTCAAACATATAAAACATGACACTGCCGTCTTTTGCATATGTGTATTTAAAAGGATGAATGTACTAAATCTTGATTTGACTACTAACATGTAGTATTATGTCAAGTCGGTCAAGGAGATTTACGTGAGGACGGTCGCCATTTGAAAGAGCATATTCTATTCTTCAGATTAATTTGTAATTCAGATTGCGCAACATGTATACATTATCGGTATTATCTGTCACATTTTACTGTGTAATAAACACATATTTTTTCCGATTGATTGTTACAATCTAACTTCAGAACAAAGACGAAACTAACCCTTTCAGCGCCAACACCCTACAGCAGGAGATTGATTGACCATGATAATTCAAGGGTAGTGCCAGATAAGCTTGGCGCCTGAAGGCGCCAAGCTAATCTGGCACTACCCTTGAATTATCATGGTCAGTCCACCTCCTGATATTGGTATGTAGTCATTAAGCAACACTTCAAAAATTAGGGAAATGCGCCCATGGCACTAGAAGGGCTAAAAAAAACTAGGCAACAGTGCATACATACCTACGTTGTTTCCCTATCATTGTTTTATTTTTACCATCGCCGACAGCACGCGTCCTGAACCTTGTTTATCTAGCCCTTGCTCTGCTTCTGTTCTTTTGTTCTGACGTGTGCGTGTCCCAAAAGGCAAACATTTTACAAACATGATGACCTAAAAGGGATGAGAATAATTTACATCTATGTTGCTGGGAAGACGGGATGTGTCATCAACAGTACAGAGTAACCCTGCAGCGCCAACTCCTGACGCAGATTGTGTTTCTGCAATCTTCTTTTTGTTATATCACCTGAAAACCCTAGATGTCCCAGAACGCGGATGCTCATAAGAATCTATACCGCTTGCAGTTGGGTGGCGTTCTGTTTTTCTCGGCACTGAAGGGGGTAAGATTTGAACAGATGAGATCTATTGGTTTGTTTGCTTGTTTGTTTTTCTGTTGTTTTTTTTTTTTTTTTTTTCGTTTCTTGAATGGTGTTTTTAAGTCCTTCTATTTATAGAAGAGACTTTTTTTAGGACGGGTCGCGGTGGGTCGAATTTAATAACATGTCCATAATGTCAAAGGCGGGCAGGCTAAACCACTAACAAGTGAAGTAACAAGATAAAAATTACGTCATGTCTAACCTCACTGCTGAATGCACATTTGGCGCGAAGCGCCGTATGTGCGTATGTATTTATGTATGTGTGTGCGTATGTATGTAAACAAGAGAATCTCCGACATTTCTGTACACACAAGTTTGAAACTTGGCGAAATACTTTTTTAAGTAGGTGGCTAAGAGAACCTCCTAGCATATTGTAATAAACAACCCTTTATGGGAAGTCGGTTGACCCAAATTAGAGTCCGTAATTTTTGTCATATTTACTTGAACTTTTGCATACAGCTAGTTTGGAGAAAGATATTGGATGAGTGTGTTAGCCAGCTTTGTATCCTTTTAACTTCTTTAGAAAAAAAAATCTTCTCAGAAAAGAATTAAAACAGTAAAAAAACCTTGACTTCTAGAGAAAGCCAGACAGTGCCGGTGACGTTCTCTCTCTCTCTCTCTCTCTCTCTCTCTCTCTCTCTCTCTCTCTCTCTCTCTCTCTCTCTCTCTCTCTCTCTCTCTCTCTCTCTCTCTCTCTCTCTCTCTCTCTCTCATATATGCGCGCATCTCAAAGAGGCATAGATCCTCATGTGCCCGGAGGACGCATGAACATCTATGCATCTTGAGCATGTTTGAAGCGCGCGCATGCACTCACGCACACGCACACGCATACACATACATACACATCGACGCGCTTTCAGAAGAAAATGCAGGTGTATTTGATATAGCATGTAGCTAGGTAAAGTCAACCTGATTTCTCACAAATTATAGCAAGACAGAAATTGTACCGTGAAATTCTAGTTTTGTCACCATTTTCGCAAGTCTTGAATCGAAAGCGAAACTCATATCACGTTAAACTTAAATATAAAATTACGTATAAACGAAAAGAAAAAAAATACGTCATGACAAATGACGTTTGACAAACCAATGACGCGTGTGCACTGCGCGCGCTCCTTATAGAGTTCACTATGATGCATTGGCACATCTGCAAGGCTTTTGCAAAAGGAGATATTTCAATAGCAGAATCAAGTCAAAGACAACCCTTGACAGCGAAGACAGCTCTCATATAGAAGGGACTTTGTGGGTTATGGTTCATCCCATCTTGTTGTTGGTTTATGCATCGCGTTGAGAAAGACAACAAAGACGATATCACGACTGACCCTGTCCAAAATAATGATGGCCACATTTTTACAGTCATACGATTAGCTAAAAGGAACACCCTCACATTAGGAACATTTAACTCATTCAGCCCGACGCACCTATTTCCCAAATTTCTAAGGCGTCATCTAATGACTATGCACCTGTTACAGGAGATGGATCGACCATGATAATTCAAGGGTAGTGCCAGATTAGCTGGCCCCCGACAGGCGCCAAGCAAATCTGGCACTACCCTTGAATTATCATGGTCGACCCATCTCCTGCTGTAGTGCGTCAGGGCTGAATGGGTTAATCCCTCCGCTACCGGTGATCACGGATTTCGCGTCGAAAACCACTGCACACTGACCGAGATACGCGTGAGAAACACATAAAATGGGACCCAAAATGGGCATAAAGAACACAGGACTGGCAAGATACATAAATCCTAATGAGCACCCGCGACTGCGGGGCTCATGCGGATTTTATGTCTCTGGCAGCTGGGTAACGCCTGTCTTGCCCTATAGGAAGTGAATTAAAGGACGACCCTGGTCAGCAAGAGACATAAATCTTCGTAAGCCGCTGTTAGCGTATGGGGATCTGATGACGAGAATCGATGTTTTCTTGCAGATGACGCAGCTAAAGAACTGAGAGCGAGTGAAACAGATTTAGTGTTCAGTTCCCTTATGAGTCTGTTGCAGCGTGTGCCTCTGTGCCCAAGAGTGTAGCTGGAGCGGGCGACTAGACCGTAACAACCACTGCACCTGTTTTCCTGGGTTTACCGGCGCTACCTGTCAGACAGACTGTGGGTGTCAGGCTCACGGTGTCTGTAAGCCTGGTACGTCAAAAATGCGGTTTCACCCATTTAACCCCAAGGCCGTATTTCCCAACTTTTGCAGATGCCACATGGCGACGAATGTACAACTGCAGGAGATGGCTCGACCATGATAATTCAAGGGTAGTGCCAGATTAGCTTGGCGCCTGATGGCGCCAAGCTAATCTGGCACTACCCTTGAAATATCATGGTCAATCCATCTCCTGGTGCAGCGCATCGGGGCTAAATGGGTTAAAGCCAGACAGTATAGTTGGTTATTGTAGCTATTATCAATTATCGTACAGTATACGGCAGGATTTATGCAAAGTGTTTGACAAAATGTACTGACGAGCAAAATAAATGCGACATTTTTGGAATAATCGGAAAGACTAAAGTGTTTCCGATCATTCCAAAAATCTCGCATTTCCTTTGCTTGTCAGTATAGTTTTCGTAAGGTGCATCCACACAGTGTCTGATTTGGATGACCCAAATGTACGATGCAGTTGATGTTGATGTTGTTTGTTTGTTTGTTGTTGTTGTTTTTTGTATGCATAAATTATCTCAACATTTCTCTAACAGATGGAACATGTCAGTGTGAGAAAGGCTGGAAATGGTCGGCTACACAGCACAAATGCGTCTGGGACTGCAGTTGTTCTGCCGGTGAGTATACGTCAGACCCCATCACATCATTGTTTTACATCAATAAATGAGTAGATAAATTTAATTATTGATGGATTGATTGATTTATCAATCGATCAATCAGTCAATCAATTAGTCAGTCAATCAATCAATTAATCCATCAATCAATCGACCGACTGACTGACTGATTCATTAACTCACTCACTCACTATTTGATTAATTAATTAATTGAAATAATACAAAAATAACAAAGAAACAAAACAAACAAGGAAACGCAGAAACAAATAAACAAAAAACAAAATACATAAACGCCAGTATTTCAAATTGTGTTATAGTTTTGTGCAAGCAGTATAGCAGGGTGAAGAATAAAAAGAGAAATGTAATCGTTCACAACATTTTCAAAAGTAGATAATCGACAAAAAGGACAAAAAGCTAACTTCCCAATGCGCAAAAGGCCGTCGGGCCAACGTCGGCCGCCGTCAGCCGATGGCCTTTGCGCATTGGATTATTATCTTCTTTGAGCCTGAGTAAACTATTCTGACCTGCGACGGTAGGAAAATAAATCCATTTTTTGTCTACCGTATTGAAAATACGGTAGACTTTGAAATGGGGCTGGTCTGCGCGCATTCCGGAGCATGTACTTGACGTTTTTGGCGTGCGGGGAACGTCAAGCTACGCAAACCGTGCTAGAGAACGTCCTTTGGGCGCCAAAGCGCCGTGTGTGTGTGTGCGTGTGTGTGTGTGTGTGTGTGTGTGTGTGTGTGTGTGTGTGTGTGTGTGTGTGTGTGTGTGTGTGTGTGTGTGTGTGAGAGCGACTAGAGCCCGACGTTAGCCGATGGCCTTTGCGCACTGGCTTACTATCTTCTTCGAGCCTGAGTAAACTATTCTGACCTGCGACGGTAAGAATGTAAATCCATTTTTGTCTACAGTATTTAAAATACGGTAGACGTTAGGATGGGGCTGGTCGGAGCGCGTTTCGTAGAATGCAAAGGACATAACCGGCGGGCGGAGCTCATGGTATGGCAAAAAAGTAACAAGATAAAATTGACGTCACGTCTAGCCACTCGAACCTTGCTGTTGAACGTCGTTTTGGTGCGAGGCGCCGTATGTGCGTATGTATGTATGTGTGTATGTATGTATGTATGTATGTATGTATGTATGTATGTATGTATGTATGTAAGTATGTATGTGCGTATGTATGTGTGTGTGTATGTATGTATGTATGTATGTATGTATGCATGCATGCATGCATGCATGCATGCATGCATGCATGCATGTATGTATGTATGTATGTATGTATGTAAACACGAGAATCTCCGATATTACTGTACGCACAATCTTGAAACTTGGCAATATACTTTATTAAGTGGGTGGCTAAGAGATCGAGCCTCCAAGTATATACATTGAAGACATGAAAAACCGTTTATAGAAAGTCGGTTGATCCAGATTAGAGTCCGCAATTATAATTATATGCACTTGAAATTTTTGATGTGGCTAGTTTGTAGAAAGACATTGGATGAGTTCGTTAGCCAGCTTTGTATCTCTTCAACCTTTTCGAAAATAAAAGTTCAATGCGGAAAACATGTCAGAAGTAAGACTCCTTGATTTCATCAGAAGAATCAGACGGTGAAGTAAAAGCACCAAACGCGTCAGTGTTTTATGCAATGTTCCTAATGGGCCTCTGTCGGTCTAAATTGACCATAGATAATGCATCCTAGTTGTTCTGACCTGATTGTTTGCTCAGCTGGATTTGAAGCAGCATCTTTTGTGACTGTAGAGGCCAATGTGGGAATGGCTGTCTCTGCTGCAAAGATCACAAATGTCTGATGGTCTGATGGAGTTGTTGCACTCCTTTCTGCGTGCCCTCTTGTCTGCTGCTGCTTTCAACATCTTTTCTTCCCTTGATTTGAGGTGTTGATGGAGGATACTTCTCCACTTTGCACTGTCATCCGCAAGGCGTTCCAGGACCCAGTGTCAATGTCCAGTGCTCTCGTGTCTCTCTTGCAGACATCTACAAATCGTAGCTTGGGGCGACCAGTGTTACTTCTCCCAGCTGCAAGTTCTCCGTAGAGGATGTCTTTTGAGATGCGGCCATCTTCCTTGCGGTGAACGTGGCCGAGCCAGCGCAGTCTGCGTTGTTTGAGTAGGATGTACATGCTGGAGAGGCCAGCGCGTGACAGGACTTCGGTGTTGGTCACTCTATCTTGCCAAGATATGCCCAAGATACGGCGGATGCTTCTCAGGTGGAAGGTGTTGAGTCTTCTCTCCTGTCTAGCATATGTGGTCCATGTGTCACTGCCGTATAGCAGTGTGCTGATGACGCAGGCATTGTACACAGCCATCTTTGTTTTCACAGTCAGGTTGGGATTTGTTCACACTCGTGAGGCGTGCAGAGTTTCAGCAGCCTTCTCGATCCTCTTGTCGATCTCGATGTCCAGAGAGAGATTATCGGTGAGGGTGGACCCAAGGTACGTGAGCTGGTGGACGACGTCGAGCTCGTAGTTGTCAATGGTGATGAATGGCGGTGTCTCTGTGTCCTGTCCCAGGACGTTCGTCTTCTTTAGGCTGATAGTCAGTCCGAAGTCCTTGCAGCTTAACGCTTTGGAGAATCGGTCCATCAGTGACTGCAGTTCCTGCTGGGTATGGGTCGAAACTGCCGCATCGTCAGCGAACAGCATGTCCCTGATGAGGGCTTTGCGTATCCTTGTCTTGGCTTTGAAGCGGGCAAGGTTAAAAAGCCTGCCATCTGATATGGTTCGCAGGTAGATTCCTTCTGTTGCATTACCAAAAGCATGCTTGAGCAGGACAGCAAAAAGAGGATCACAAAGAGAGCAGGGGCCAGGAAGCAGCCTGGTTTGACTCCGCTGCATACGTCAAAGGGTTCGGATGTGCTGCCGTTGAACTGCACTGTCCCCTTCATGTTGGTGTGGAAGGATTCTATCCTGCTCTGCCGTTTGGGTGGGCATCCAATCTTTGAAAGGATCTTGAACATACCGTCTCTACTGACCAGGTCGAAGGCTTTGGTGAGGTCAATAAAAGCAACCTACAGAAGCATGTGTTGTTTCCTGCACTTCTCCTGGAGTTGACGGAGGGAGAAGACCATGTTCACCGTTGACCGCTCAGCTCGGAAGCCACACTGTGACTCGGGATAGACACGTTCTGCCAGCTTCTGCAAACAGATCAAGATGACCCGAGCAAAGACTTTGCCGACAATGCTGAGAAGGGAGATGCCTCTGTAATTGTTACAGTCGCTTCTCTCTCCCATGTTTTTGTAGAGGGTGGTGATCTTGGCATCCCTCATGTCTTGTGGTACCTCTCCTTCCTGCCAGCCCATAGCGGGAAGCGCTATGTGTCCGTCCTTATTTGTGTGCGCTGGCGTGTGTGTTGATCAGAGGGTGGCTTAGAGAGGAGGGAAATGGATCAGAAGGATAAGCTTAAACGTATGAACAACTCTGAATGTTCCTAAAAGAAAAACGCACGTGAGCTCCAAACAATAGACTTTGCGATGAAATCCTCATCTTGTTTGTCTACCGTATTGAAAATACAGTAGACTTTGAAATGGGGCAGGTCGGAGCGCATTCCGGAGCATGCACATGACGTTTTTGGCGCGCGGGGCAGACATTCTGGTAAAGAAGTAACACAATAAAAATGACGTCAAGTCTAGTTACACAAAAAATGGACGTACTGTCTTGAGCAGTCACAGAGCACTATGTCACTCATACCCTGCGTCCTTACAGTCGAAGAATAGAATTGAATAAGCCTTATCTGGCGACATACTGTTTAAACAGGGCGATCGATCAGTCCTTCGACGAGTCTAAATATGTTACTTTTTATCAGGCATCCAGTGTATTGGTCCCGGTGAGTGCGGGTGTGTACACGACTGTCAATGGGGTGCCTGTAGGAACGGACAGTGTGAATGCTACGAAGGATACAAAGGAGACGACTGCTCGGTATATACGATGCATTATTGTTCGACTTCTAAATTCATCAGAAACAAAATGGTCTGTGTAACTTCACATCGACGTCCCTTAACATCGAAGTGCCTTATTTATTTAATCCCGGTAAATTTATAAGTTTGTTTCATAAATGTTTCAGAACAGAATGTTGCAAAGAGTAAACTTCACACTATAAAATTTAACCCTTTACTGCTGAGGAAAGGTGTACAGGATCCATCTACGATAGGCATAGATCCTCAGGAGCCCCCGCAGTTGCGAGGGGCTCATATGAATCTGTGCCTCATTATTACAACACTCTGTATCCACATGTTATTTGGACAGTTTGAGATTTTTAAACTTGTTAAACTTCTACGAAAGATATATGAAACGTTTTCAGTTGGTGAGATAGTGAACAAAACAAGTTTAGTAGGATGGGTGGGTTGGAGAGGGGGGTGGGGTGGGGAGGTCAAAAACACAGGGGAGCTGGGTGACTCAGGTGGTAGAGCTTTGGACTATCGTTCGAAAGATTGTGAGTGCGAATCCAGCTGGGGTCAAAATATCTTCAGACCTTTTCAGTGCCCTGTCTTTGAAAAATCACTTTCTTGGTGGACAAAGACATTTATCCGTGCATTTTCTTCTATTTATTTATTTATTTATTTATTTATTTATTTATCATTATTGTTATTATTTCTAACAAGTAACTATACCTCTTGTTGACATCACTTTGTATCTATGTTCCCTGGACCGTTATGGTTCGAGCTTTGCCGTTGAAATAACGATTTTAGAAACGAAATCTGGAACTTCTTGGAGTGAAGGGGTTTACTTCTCTCCGCCCCTCTCTCCCCCCCCCCCCAACCCCCCTCCGCCAAACCGCCCATCCTCACATACCCCACTTCCACATGTCCTTTCAAATTTTGGGGTGTTTTGACTAGCATGCAGAACAAGGACGTCAACGTGGGCATCAATGTCGGCGGTATCAGCTACTACTCTTCGGAGGTAAAATTCGTGGACATCGCCAAGGAGTCCCAGGAGTGGATCACGGAGAGAAGCAACAACAACGCGTGGGACACTCACGAACACGACAGCGTACACTGGAGGGACGATGGCTACCCCGCCAGTCTCGAGCGTGAGTATACAGTCACTGATATACGTCCTCAAGAGCCATGCATTCTCATGAACCCCTGCGAGTTCATGAGAATCTATGGCTTGTGCATATGATTATGAATAAAACTGACTGAAGGACAGCAAAACAAAGTGTATTGTATAGCTTTGTTGTTCACCCCCACCCCCCACACACACACAAATGTGTGTGTGTGTGTGTGTGTGTGTGTGTGTGTGTGTGTGTGTGTGTGTGTGTGTGTGTGTGTGTGTGTGTGTGTGTGTGTGTGTGTGTGTGCTTGAAAAGCTTTTTTTTAAAATTAATTTTTGTTATTGGAAAAGCATTTGTGTTGACTAATCATGCTTGGGATTACGACAGCAAATATGCGCCTGGTGAAGTTGATGCTGCGTGATTTCGGTTCCCATGCGGAGAGCGGAAACTACACGATTTTGTATGACGGAGAGGGAGAAATCGACTTTGGACTCACTGAAAAACATTTGTACTACGACGGCAAAGGTAGGTGTAATCATATTCAACTACTTATCGGAGAGAAGCCGCAATTTATCTGTAGTTCTAAGAGTTAACATGGTGGCCTCATTACGCAAAGTTGAAGCACTCATTTCAGGTTGACTGCAAAAATGTTAATAATCTTGAATCTGCTGTGATTTTGATACAATAATTGGCAATTCAGAAAAACTTTGCCTTTAACAGGACGCATGGTGGTTGGCTTCCCCAGGATACAAAATGGAGGCATTCTACTGCAGCTGTTGAAAACTAATCCCAGTAACCCTGTCCGCAATATTCGAGTTCTGCCGCCTGGCTACGAGAACACTTACGAACGTTTCCCGTTCCACCCGCTGTTCTTAGAGTTCCTCAAGCGGTTCTCAGAGATCAGGTTCATGGACTACCTCAGTACCAATGGCCATAGGGTTAGTATCCTTTAATTTAAAAAAAAATGGTTGCCTTGTCGAAAGTTTGTGAAACTACCACCAGGGGATTCGAACCCGGCATCTTACGACTGCCAGCCCAGTGTCTTATCCACTAACAAGCTACGTCCCCAAGCTCGCCTGGCACTAACTGTACCCTTGAATTATCATGATCGATCCATCTCCTACAACTGGTACATAGTCGTTAGACAACACCTGCAAAATTAGGGAAATGCGGTCGTGGGGTTATATGAGTTAATTGTGTTGGAGGACGGAGGACGGAGGGGATCAGGTTGGATCCAACGGCCAAATGTGGGGGAGTAAACCCTTCAAATCAGGAGTGGAGCCCCGAAGGCAGACAGCTGCCTGTATTCTCGCACTGTTCTGGCAGCTCCTGCAGCCAAACTGATGCCAAACGTACTGCTTTCAGCATTCCTTTGGATACATCAGCGAGGCCGAGAGGGGGATCTTGACGACTGGGCATCCCAGGATCTCCATACACTTCGCCCAGGCTTGCGCACTGGAGAGGTCACTCCAGTGACTGACCCAGCAAGCGCATACTCCATTGTCTTCCGAGACAGGATGCCGATATATATGTGTTGGATATTTCTTTTTCAGCCGGAGCCCACGACTTGGAATGACCGTAAGCCGATGAACTTCCACACCCAGGAGGGTGGGAAAGGTGGCGCCATCGAGTACCTGGTGCAGCTGGCCAACACGGTGGGTGCAGACCCATGGGTGTGCATGCCGCACGCTGCAGACGACAACTACGTCAGGCAGTTCGCCACATACGTCAAGCAGAAACTTCGCCCCGATCTCAACGTAAGTTGTGCGTAGACATGTTCAGAAAAAATTTTTAATTCTACTCAGGCTATCAAGAAACTTAGATCTTAACCCCTTGACTGCCGGCGCACAACAAGCACAAACTCAAAGGTAAGAGGCATGGATCCTCATGAGCCCCCGCAACTGCGGGGGCTCATGAGGATCCATGACTCTTGCTGATCCAGTTTTATATTCGTGTTCCTTGGATGGGTGAAGTGTTTTGGCGTTGAGTTAACGCTTATTTCAAAAACACAATCTGCGTCCAGTGGCAGTGAAGTGGTTAATACGCGTGGTTTCATGAAGGTTTATACCTCTTGATGGCCTTAGGTTTCTGTACTTGTTTATAGACCTGGAGCGTTTTCCGTGGCTTGGATCCAGCCTTTAAAACAAAGCTGAAGGAAGATTGTTGAAATATAATAATAATAATAATAATAATAATAATAATAATAATAATAATAATAATAATAATAATAATAATAATAATAATAATAATAATAATAATAATAATGAATGGTTCTTGTATAGCGCAAAATCTTTTTGTGACAAAAACTCATTGCGCTAACACACACATCCAAACATGACTCAGACGATATGAAACATTACAAATAAATACAACAGGACCGCGGATCTATGACTGAGGAAAAGCAAGCTGGAAGAAGTGAGTTTTCAACTGAGCCTTAAACTGAGAGAGAGTAGGGAGATTTCGCAGACTGGCAGACATATTATTATTAACCCATTCAGCTCTGACGCACTACAGCAGGAGATGGGTCGACCATGATAATTCAAGGGTAGTGCCAGAGTAGCTTGGCGCCTGTTGGCGCCAAGCTATTCTCGCACTACCCTTGAATTATCATGGTCGAACCATCTCCTGCAACAGGTGCCTCATCGTTAGATGACGCCTTCAAAATTTGGGAAATACGTGCGTTGGGCTGAATGAGTTAATATTATTTACCTGTATGTTAGCAGTAATATTTCGGAGAGCAGCATATTTGGTACATGTTTTAATTACGTGGTCCTGCTCAACACTTCCATTAATGGCTCCCGGACGATTCATGAGGCCTGCGGATGTCACATTGTGAAAAATGTCAAAAATGTTTTAGCTTTAAAAAATAAATAAATAAATAAATAAATTTAAAAATAATAAAAAGATTTGCATTGGACATTCGCTTATGTAAACAGTTTTGTGCTCATCCGTCAAAATCGTGCATCTTTCTAATAAAAATATATTTTGTACTCAAACTTTCATAGTGTTATTTATTCATTTTACGAGCCTACTGGCTCGTAAAATGAATAAAATAACACTATGAAAGTTTTGGTCTCGATCTGATCTTGTAGAGCGTTCTAGTGTTTATTGCGTAGTTTGTTTAGAGTTGGCATTCAAATTCTCCGTCCTTGTGTTTTCACTTATTAACAGCTCAGCATTGTCAACAAAACCTGACAAAATACACTCGTGCTATTTTATTTCCACAGGTGTATGTAGAATATTCAAACGAGGTGTGGAACGGAATTTTCCGACAGACGCACTACACTCAAGAGCAAGGCAAACCCTTGTTCCCCAGCGACCCGAGCTTCAAACAAGGCATGAAGTACTTCAACAAACGGTCCACTGAGGTTGCCAACATTTGGACACAGGTGATGCTGAATGTGCAGTGAACTGTATTTCGCACGGTGGCTTCATTTTTTCCAAGTTACGTCGATGGACATTAACCATGAAATACAAACAATTTACCGCTAGGGTTTAGAATATCCACACAAAAGAAAATTTAGCCAATTAAACCCTATTCTGTGAAAATACACTCTGAAGATAAAAAATAACATCGAGACACCCTCGACGGTACAAAAACGGTTATTGTAAGCAACAAAGAAATATAACTAACCCTTTGGGTGTCGGTACCGGTTTTAGTCGCGACGATTCCTGTCGGAATCATCGCGACTAAAACCGCTACCGACACACAAAAGGTTAGTATTGTATTGGTTTTGGTTCTAGCAATACGACGAATATGGCGATGACACTGATCATAATTGTTATATCCAGGTGTGGGGAACAGCCAAGAACCGCGTGACCAACGTGTGGCAATGGCAGACTGGGTTCCAGGACTATTACCGCCAGGCTCTTGAGGATCTCGGTCAGCGAACCTCCAGCTTCCAGGCCATTGGTATAACGGGGTACTTCAGCTGTGACGGGACCGCTGGAAATAAGCATGTACGTTTTATATTAGACACTTGTGTTAGGTTCTATTTAGAACCTTTTACTAAGCAAATGAATTTCCTTCATGAAACTGCTGTAAGTATACTGTGTAAAATATGTAAAGTGAGTAAAGGATTTTTTTTTTACATGTGAATAGTTCCTGATTTTTTTTTAATTTAGTTGTCGATTTGTACAGGAATAGACAATTTACCCTAGCATGAAATGCACGCATGTTGGTTGTAAAGTAGTCAAAGAAAGTTTCGTCTTTTTGTGCAGGCTGCTGAGTTACCCGGAATGACCATGGCACAGATCCAGCACCTGTGTGACATTGACCTGCCCAAACAGAAGGCGGCTTACATGCATTACATGGACGTCGCCAAGGTACGTTGGTCTGCGGTAAACAGCGTAATAGGTGATTATAGCGTGAAGATATATAGTCCATGAACCTGATCTCTGAGAAGAGCTTGAGAAATGAACAGCGGGGGCATGGGAAACGGACATAAGTGTTACACTGACGTGCAAAAGAAATGCGACATTTCTGGAATCATCGGAACCACTTCAGTGTTTCCGATGATTCCAAACATGTCGCATGTCTTCTGCTCGTCAGTATATAACCCATTCCCTGTTAGCGGACGCAGATTGGTAGTTTCAACGTCAAACAGTCTTAGCAGTGCAAGCAGCTTTGGGGAAAAACAGGCTTAGCAAGAGGCATAGACTCACATGGGCCCCCGCAAATGCGTGGGCTCATGATGATTTATGCCTCTTGCATTTGGATGATGGTCGCTGTGTTTCGGCAGTGAATGGATTAACGGCCTGGGTATTGATAGCAACCGTGTAAGGAGTAGAATATAACTTCTACTGTTCATGACTGATGAGCAAAGTGGCAGAAGTAAGATCCTAAAGCGCAGACACCTACACGTTTGTATCATTAAAAAAAATGAGAAGGATGTACGCTCTTTGTGTGTGTGTGTGTGTGTGTGTGTGTGTGTGTGTGTGTGTGTGTGTGTGTGTGTGTGTGTGTGTGTGTGTGTGTGTGATTTTTGTTTTCTAACTCCTAGGTTGTAAAACGCGATGTCAGATATTATGAGTCAGGTTCTAGCTTTGACTTTATAGTAAATTGTCCGTGAAATCTGATAATTATGATTAACTCATTTAACCCTGATACAACATAGCAAGATATGGATCGACCGTGGTAGTTCAAGGGTGATGCCGGAATATACTGGCGCCTAAGGCGCCAAGCTATTCTGGCACCACCCTTGAACTATCACGGTCTCAGGCATTGTAAGGCAGTCTTCAAAGGACAAATGCAAAATTTGGGGATTTCGGCCTCGGGGTAAAAAGAGTTAAACCTATCGTGCACGCAGCCATCCGTACACGCAGCCATCCGCACTTTAAACAGTACTGGTGGCTGAACGCACCAGATGTTTCAGATACTTGAGGACAACATATAAGGGTATATGGCCGTTCGATTTCGCGAATCGTTAGTGTCGGTCCTGTCGTCGACTTAAAAATAGCCTTCCATTTGCTGTACGCAGGCTCACGGGCTGAAGCTGGTGATGTACGAGGGCGGACCGAGCATTATGGAGGGTGGAGCCATTGTTAACGGACACAACCAGCAGAACGTGACAGACAAAGCCATCGCCTTCAACAGGGACCCGGCCATCCAGAGACCGGTACAGGACGTGCTGGAGGCGTGGTACGACATCATCGCTTCTAACGGATCCAACGCCAGTCCTGGTGAGGATCTTTTAAAACCTATTTTTTTCAACCGCCGGTACATTATACATTATTCATAAGCAGCAAGGACAATGTACGACTTGGAACCGAGGACATTTTGCCAACAAGAAGTACTCCAGATGTGTTGAAAAACTGGGGTTTCACGGTAATATAGAACTCAGTATACGCTCTTACTAGAATCCTCGCCTTTATGCAAATAAAAGTAGATGATTGACAACCTTTTATCCACTGTACCCCGCGTTTATTCATTTTTGCACTAATTTTCTTTCACGATTTAACAGTTAGTCCACCTAGTGCAAGATCATTTCTGAGCTTGCTTTAGTTAACATTTAGTCCACCCAATGCAAAAACCATTTCTAAACTTCGGAAAATTCAGACAGCCAAACAATTGACTTTTAAAGTCAAAGTAGAGTTGCAATATGCGTTCACTGACAAACTTCTGTCCGTGTGATTGAGAACACGAATAGTAAAACGTTTAAGCAGTATGCACGAAATTAACTAACCCAAGGTGTCCCGCATCAGTAGCTGTAGAAGTGTCGTATAGCGTTATCGCCGGCTATTAATACTGCCCTAATTTGGCAAAGCCAGTTTGTCAATATTTTTTTTTTTTTAAACTCAAGATTTTCAATTTAATACATTAACAATCTTGCTCCTTTATCCCATTCAGCCCTGACGCACTACAGCAGGGGATGGGACGACCATGATAATTCAAGGGTAGTGCCAGATTAGCTTGGCGCCTGTCGGCGCCAATCTAATCTGGCACTACCCTTGCATATCATGGTCGATCCATCTCCTGCTACAGGTGCATAGTCATTAGATGACGCCTTCAAATTTTGGGAAATACGTGCGTTGGGCTGAATGAGTTAACAGAGATAAACATGCTGGCTTTAACCAAACCAGAACAATACTTCATATGTATTGTTCTTTTACCTATTTTGTCTAGGAGGCCTGTTTAACTACTTCTCCTCCACGGGCACTCCCAGCAAGTACGGCAGTTGGGGCATGGCGGAGTACACAGGACAGGATCTGTCACACGTGCCCAAGTGGTTGGGGGTTCAGACCTTCATCTCCCAGCACTGGCCCAACAACCCATTGGGCCCCAAGTGCTCTTTTGTTATCGACCCCGCCACAAACACGGCCTACGGCTGCTTCAAGTCCGGACAACACTACGTCTGTGCCAAGTCGGCGGACAACGGAAGGACGTGGACGGTAGACTTTTTTTCCCGTGTAGTGTTAAGAACTTGACAGCAGGCTGCTATGATAAATTAGCTCATTCGAGACGTGCCGCGTCCTGATACGCGGCATTAAGCCGCGTATCCGGATGCGGTACGTCTCGAATGAGTTAATCCATTCAATCGTGATACACAAAAGAGGAAGAATGATCGACCGTAATTGTTCAAGGGTAGTACTTACCAGAACAGCCGGCCAGTCTAAGCTTTCTTTACCACTTACCCTTTAGCCGCTACTGACGATAACAAGTCAAGACGTTTATTTCTGACCCCCTGGGGGCATAAGAAAGAGAGACGAAGAAAAAACCCAAAACAAACCACTTCACAACGCACATGTGAGGCTAGAACTCAAAACAATACAACCAAAGGTTACATAGAAAATCATGTATAATTATGAACAAGATCAAGATAAAAAAGGATTTGCAGGTGCATAACTTCCTAAGCCAACTCACAATAATAAAACTAATAGAGTCTGTATTGGCAACCTAGCCACACTAACAAAAGATGGGCATTTCGACACTCTTACGAGATATTGACAGAGCATGAAACTAAGCTATTCATAGTAATGATACTAGTACTTCTGTTTTTAAAAATACGCCTAAACTCATTTATTATGACCTTTATTAAGTGTACCAACTTTAGTAGAGTACTTTTTACAACTTGAGCGAAAAAGTTTCTCAAATTTCATTGTATTGGGGTACTTATAATAATATGGTTTATTACACTCTTTACATTTATCACAAAACAAAGGACAGCAAAACAAATAGTGAAATGCATCCCTTATATCTCCGGAGTCACACTTGGTGCAGGTTCTTTCATTACGTGGTGTTGCTGTAAAGCGCGTGCTTTGTATAGGTTAACTATGGTTTAATGTTCTACAATGGAGCATGGACTTTGCTAAATATTCTGGTAGTTTGCACAAATATTCGTCTTTACCGAATTTGTTTTTTAAACATTATATAATTAAAGCAAATATCTTTAGTCTGTATTTCTTGGTACCATCATGTATATATTCGTCTTCTAAGCATCGTTTTAATATTTTTCCGAATGAACTACAAGAAAGCGTGATATGGTCCTGGTTTAACCAAAGGCCGTAGTGTCCACACTCCGCTAAGCTAGTCTCTACTGAAGTTAAGGAGTCAGCCTCGTAGATGCCATTCTGTTGAAGTTTCAATTAATATCTGTACATTATCACAGACAGTTTATTATTGTTTTTACACGTGACAAGCCTAAACCAAAAGTTCATCATTCTGACTACGCGTCTTTTCCGCTGAACGGCATCGTCAGTAGCAGTCAACAGGCTGACTACCAGTGTCGATCTATGCCCTGAGTTGGTATACACTATTCAGAGGACAACTCCCAAATTTGAGAATTTTGACCAAAGGGCGCACTTTTAAGTCATACAAAAATTGAGGAGAATAAAATACGCCATTTTTTGTGTATTTATACATTTAGGACCTTCCCACCCTGCATCAGGCCAACACTGACCACGTGACCCTGGATGGCTTTAATCCCACCGCTAAAATGTTGTACGTGCGCGTGACAGGCACGACTGACGTCATCACCTACCACGTGTTCAGCGAAGCCTCTCACACCTGGACTACGTAAGAGAATATCAATTGTTAATTATATAATTATCTTCAATGGCGTGGACAGATTCTAGGGGATATCTTTTAAAAAAATCCAAAAAACGAGGAGAGGGGGTGCGGGGGCGGGGGTGTGAAGAATATAGCAAGATATGAACCACTAAGCGGAAACGTCATATCCATTAGCTCATTTAACCCCAAGACCACATTTCCCAAATGTTGGAGATGCTACTTAAGGACTATGTATCTGTTGAAGGAGATGATCGACCATGATAATTCAAGTTTGTGTCAGATGAGCTTGGCGCCTTCAGGCGCCAAGCGCATCTAGCACTACCCATGAATTATCATGGACAATCCGTCTCCTGCTGTAGGGCGTTGGGGCTAAATGGGTTAATCCCAGCCAGTAACAATTTGTATAGATTTGTTAGTCTTATTTTCACTACCGCCGTGAGATGGCCTTAGTCGCCTGCTCGGCGTTAAACCCAAATAACTAATTATTTTCACGAAAAGGATACTGTCTGCTTCTGTTCTTGCACCATGAGCTCTACTGAGTCGGTTCACGGTTGTTGTTGGAGGAAGTATTGCCCAGGGCTGTGGTTTTCATTTACAATTTTATTTATTTCACTTCATATTGTTCCTTTTTGCCAGTCAACCCCGTTGTGTTTGCAGCCAACTGTACCGGTGGCTGCATGCATAAAGGTAGGAGGAGATGGGTAAATGAACTTTTTGCTTCCGTTTGAAGGGTTCAGAACTTACAGTACTTCTCTGATGAGTACTCACCCGCTGTGCTGCCGCGGTTCCCCAATGGCGTTTTCCACGGATTGAACGCGAATGCCCAGTGCTGAAATCACGTGACTGCTGTTTTGGTATTAGTTTCTGAGTGCCAATAACAAGCCTGCAGACGTCGTGGGCAACTCCTATAAAATCTTCGTTCGCGAAGTCAAGCCAAGAGAGCCAATAAAGATCACATAATTTCGATTTGTTTCTTGACTTATTTGTACAATTGTTTCGCTGACGCTTTTTTTAGTTTGTGTGTGTGTGTTTATTTCTAGCTTTGTTTTCTTTCTTTGTTGTCTTTGTTTGATCTCTTTGTATCACCCTTTTACGTGCTTGGTTGTTTAATGATAGTTTGCTTAATTGTTATTTTACTCATTTTACTAATTTACTATAGTTCAAGAGTGGTGCTACTTTAACTTCGCGCCATTCAGTCAGGTGCTACATTAACCCTTTGGCTGTCGGTAGCGCTTTTTGTCGCGATGATTCCTACAGGAATCATCGCGCCAAACAACGCTGCCGACAGCCAAATGGTCAATTGTCTTGCGCCATCAACTTCAACAGGATCCGTGGAAAAACACACACTGAAATATGTTGATGTGTACATTTAGACACACTTGCGGTACGAACGGAGAAACATAGAAGAAGGGGTCGAGCGACATAGGTGTGTGTGTGTGCCAAATTATGTACAGTAAGGTAACACGATAGCTACCAAAATTCATGTATCCACCCTCTAACACCTGTTTTATCTCTGATACAAAAATCCACAAATGTGAAACTTACAATTTTGCGATTTTATCTCGACCGGTCCCGAATTAGGTTTGCCATTTTAGATGTGCTGAATCTGGTATTTAAACCGGACATAGTTCTCAGATGTAGGCCACGATTGTTATCCATTTTAAACTTCTTTATCGACTGTCCTAGTCCTTCTTCAATATGATTTGCTCTTATGAGGACACGGCAATGTCTGACCTAGTGCAAACTTTTAATTGTAGGTTCACACGAATCTTCGCTGCTCAGGATTCAATCGTCTGATAAGCACTACTGGTAATGCTCAGCTATGGCTCAACTACGACAACAAAAGGGTAGCGCCTAATTAACTTTATAAGCACCCGGCCTCTGCTGCAAGAGTGAATGTAACCCTTTGCTTCCGAGAAAAACGTCAACACGATACAGCTGCAAGAGACATAGATCCTCATGAGCCCTATGAGGATCTGTGCCTCTTTCTGGGACCAATTTGTATTCATGTTTCTTGAACGGTGTTGGCTTTTGGTCGTTGAATGGACCAAGATTCCGGCAACAAAAAAATGCACGTACAGTGTCAGGGTAAGGGTTAAAACCAACGTAAGCCACCAAGCAAAGTGCTCAGCTATCGCTGATAGCACCTTGCTTCGCGGCTTACGCAGGATAAAGCTCACTCATGCAACTGGTCCCTGGTGAGACGCATAGATTGTGAAATCCCAAGGGTATACGTCTGGTTAGCTTGGCGCCTTCACAGGCACCAAGCTAACCAGGTGCTGTGCTTGAACGATCACATTCGACCTATCTCTAGCAGTTGGCTCTTGGGCGTGAATCTCATTGCTCAGACTCTGACCACACTGTCTTATCTATAATACTGTAAAAACATGCAAAAGTACACAACAACGTCTGTGACGTAAATAAATTGATATGACCGCCTTCCAGATTGTCTCAATAGCCAAACAGATGAAACACTTGTGGTCATTGTGTCACAGGACCTGGTTATACTTTAAAAAAAAATGATTTCATGAATCAGGGAATCAATGAATTAACGAATTCATGAAAGATAATTATTGCCTTGGTATTGAGTATTATGATCAGCTTGTAATAGTAGTACAACCACCATCGTCTTTCATCCCTACACACAAGCGCACAAACTAACCAGTAAACAAAATAAATGAAAAGAAAAGGGGAGACTGTTTCTTGAAACTAACAAACAGCTAGTAAACAATTATGGGTCCTACGGCCAACATCTGCCGCATTTGGCCCGCGAACACACAATGCGCGGGTCAACTGCAGCTGACATCGGCCTGCCCTTTTACTACGCGCAAGCTGGTTTTGGGCCTCCTGCGCAAAGGCCATCGGGCCGACATCGGCCGACGTTGGCCCGCGCACGGCTGTGCGCGGGCCAACGGCGGCCGACGTTTTGCGGATTGGAGTCTTATCTGTGTACCAGTGAGACAAAGGACACTACTTGAGTACTTTTAATTTTAACCCCTTTGTGTATGCAGCACCCAACAGAGTAAACGGCACCGGTGGTTGCATGAACAAGAGGGTTAGGTTAGTAATGGCTGTTTGAATAAACGATAGAGATATTTGTAAAGCTCACATAACTATTCCAAAACAGCAGAATGAAGACGTTGTTCCTTGTCCTTTGCTGCTATCTTGCAGGGTGAGTAAAAGTTCTTTTCTTCTAGTCCTATCAGGTCAAATTACTCTTCTACAGAGGGATTATCGCTGCATGTATCTATTTGTGTCACTATTCAACAGAATAATGGAAATGTAATATAGAATAAAATTCAGTTAAGAAAACTATGATGCTGTAAATAATATGGCACACACACCATCGTCGACCACTTCTTCTCTGTTTCTCTGTCTGTACGATAAGTGTGTCTACATGTACACATAAACATATTTCAATGTATTCTTCCCCGGATCCTTTTGAAGCTGACGGTGCAAGACAATACATTTTTGGGGGCTGTTTGCCGCGATGATTCCTGCAGGAGTCATCGCGACAAAAAAGGCTCTACCTACAGCCATAGGGTTAATGAAGTGCCTGACTGAATGGCATCGAGTTAAATTAGCACCACTCTTGAACTTTAGTGGTCGATATCCACATCTCGAAAACGATTCATTGAAGTCAGATAGTTTTAAAGTGTCAATCAAATTATCAATCCACATGGCAGCTTGTGCGTGGGGTCTCCCGAGTGTCACTGGAACGGTCGTTATCAGAACGGCAGATGTCAGTGTTACGCCGGCTTCACGGGCACCACGTGCCAAACAGACTGTCACTGTGAGGGGCACGGCACGTGCGACGCAGGTCAGTTACTTTGGGATGAATGTGTGTGCTGGCCTATGTTATTTTGGTTCTTTGGCTATTTTGTCTGCGTCAGCAGCAGTAAAAGGGTTAACTCATTCAAAGACGCCACGCATTAATAGCTGCGTAAATGTCATATAATATTACCGCCGGCAACGCTGTGTGACACTTCCGCAGCTATCGCTGTGGGGCGCCTTGAGTGAATCTATGTCCGTCTTCGACCGATGAATTCCCCCCCCCCCCCCCCCCCAAAAAAAAAAAAAAAAAAAAAAAAAAAAAAAAAAAAAAACAACGTGCATGAAATTTAAATGTAAAAATGTCATCGATTTCTAACTGAAGCTAACGCCATTATACCAAACAAGACACAGATATTCAACTCATAAATAGATCAATAACACGTATATTTTTTAAAAGCCATTGGCTAAAACACACACAACCCTTTGATCGGACCGACATCGCCACCTTTGTTTGATTCAGACGGTACCTGCCAGTGCCAAGCAGGATGGAAGTGGTCGGCCTCTGTACACAAGTGTGCGTGGGATTGCAGCTGTCCGTCAGGTAAGTCACACTTTAACCCCTTCACTGCCGAGAAACATTGAACGCCACCCAAATGCAAGAGGCATAGATCCTCATGGGCCCCCGCAGTCGCGGGGGCTCATGAAGATCTGTGCCTCTTGCTGACACCACTTTGTATCCATGTTCCTTGGCCGGCTGGGGGTCTTTGACGTTGAATTCACAGGGATTTTACTCACAAACCAGAGAGGTCAGGCTAGCCCTGGTAGAATTGTGCACATACCAAGGGGAAATACTCAGCGCTGTCCAGTATTTCCCTTTGGTATGTGTACAGGGATTTTAAAACACAGTCCGTTTCCACTGGTAGTGAAGGGAGTCATTCCGCGTATCCGGATGCGGCACGTCTCTAATGTGTTAACTCATTGTGCCCGAGGTACGAAATATCCACATTTTTTAGTTATCCTTTGAGGACTGCATTACAATTCAGGAGACAGATTTATCGTGATAGTTCAAGGGCGATGGCAGAATAGCATGGCGAATGTAGCTATTCTGCCACCAACCTTGAACTATCATGATCGAGCCATATCTTGCTGTGGTGTGTCACGGGCAGAATGAGTTACAACATTGAGCTCTAAGGTTGAAATTTAAGAGTTGCCCTTTCAGGAGGACTATGTATACAGAAGAGGAAGCAACTATGACTGCTCAAGGGTGGTGCCAGTATCTAGAGAAAAGCGCCACACCTTCCAGACAGAGAAAGGTATAGATGTATGTAGAGTTTAGATTTTCAGGCATCCAGTGCATCAGTGCCGGTGAGTGCGGGTGTGCGCACGACTGCCACTGGGGAGCGTGTAGGAACGGACAGTGTGAATGCTACGAAGGATACAAGGGAGACGACTGCTCCGTATACGATGCCAATATGTAAGTAACAGCAGAGACAGTATAATATACTGTCTTTGGTAACAGTGTGTAAATACTTGTAGTAAAATACAGACGTGTACAGGTTTGATCCACCTGACCCTGCGCATGTCATAAGATGGTCCATTTACTATGGCGAGTGTTTCAAAACGGGTGAACACATTCTCGTAATCCCCCACAGGTTTTGTGACACATACTCAAATTACTGTCTCCTGTCCATCTCCCTCCGAAGCTGTTTACTTAAGGACCTTAGAGTGAAAGACCTTAATTGCATATCGCACTTTGTGTAAACGCGTGCCGTTGACGCGAGTCATCAGATCTAAAACACGTTGCATGGAATTCAGCGAATCAGTCGGGGATTATAATTATTACCAGTTAAAACTTTTTATGCTGGACAGTTTTCTTCAGGGATTGCTTTTAAGACACCGAGGCGTAACTTCAAAGTTCACAGATTTTGAAATTATCGTAAAGAAAAATCGCATACAAGTTCAAGACATTGATCGACCATGATAGTTCAAGGGTGGTGCCACAACAGTTTGGCGCCGACAGGCGCCAAACTGTTGTGGCACCACCCTTGAACTATCATGGTCGATTGATATCTTGTAGTGTGTCAGGATTAAATCGGTTAACGTATGTCTCTTCTTCCGCCACTGTTACGTAGTTATATTTATTGGGAAAATGTTTAACCCCTTGACTGTCACTGATGACGCCGCCTGTCCCTTTCGCAGAATGATGAACAAGGACGTGGCTGTTGGCATCAACATCGGCGGCATCACGTACTACTCATCGGAAGTGATGTGGGTGGACATAGCAAGGCAGTCCCGCGAGTGGTTCACGCAGAGGCAGGGGGTCAGCCAGTTCGACACGCAGGAGTTCGATAAAGTCCCCTGGAGGCCCGATGGCTACCCGCAGAGATTAGAAGGTAAGGACGTATAAGTGGCAGACAGGCAGGTAGATGTGAAGATTGACAATGTTCGCTCAAAGGCCGTGGCGGCAGAGGCGCCGAGCTAATTCCGCTGCAGACCTTTGTAATGGGAACGCTCATGTGAAGGTTGATGTTAAAATTATGATGATGTTTACCATCGAGGTTAGGATGATGGCCTCAGTAAATGTGATCATATTCTTGGACACTCATATCAGCTCCCACCAAAATACTGTAAATTTGTTGTTGTTGTTATTGTTGTTGTTGTTGTTGCTGTTGTTTTATTTCTTGAGCATACCAAAGAGTTCCTGGCAAGATGTGAAACTCCTTGTGCGCACCACCACAGGTACTATAAACAGTACCGGTGGCTGCATGCAGACAGTGGTTGACACTGTATTCTGCCCCAGTACCGAAATCCCAAATTTTAAAGTTGCCATCTGAAGGACTGTATTACAATTCTAGAGACAGATCGAGCATGATAGTTCAAGGGTGGTGCCAGAATAGCTTGGCGCCTATGGGCGCCAAGCTATTCTGGCATCACGCTTGAAATATCAGGTTCGATCCATGACTTACTGTGGTGTGTCGGGACTGAATGATCAGTTAAATAAATTCAACGCTGGACGACGCTTTTGCAGCTATTGGTACTGGGCTCTTTGAATGAGTTAATGTATTGATTTCATGTTTGCCTCAGCGGGGTTAAGAATAGCGACACTATTTCTGCGGGATTATGGGTCACATGAGGAGAGCGGCAACTACACCATTCTGTACGAGGGAGAAGGAGACATCAGCTTTTCACTGACTGAGAACCATGTGTTACACGACGGAAAAGGTCAGTAGTTTGGGTTCCAGCCAGCCCCTTACATATGACAGCGGCACAGATTTGTATGCACCCCCCTCCCGCCCCGCCCCGCCCCCCCCCCTCCCCCACCCGCTGGCTCAGGGTTTCATGATGGTCTCTTACAGGCAGAGATAGCTCAAAATTAAAATACCTCTAGTTATCGTCAGAATAATGCAATGTTCTTGCCGTCAGTTGCGGTTTTTGTCGTGATGATACCAACAGCAAAAATATTAATTTCAACGGGTTTTTTTTTTTTTTTTTTTTTTTGCCTTTGGGAGGTTTAAACAGTGACATCATAATTCTTGAAAGTGTTCTTAGTACACTGAAAGCGACAGTCAGCCTTCACAAACTTACTCCCCCAACCTTTTGTCAACTAATTTAGCCCGTCGGAAAGAAATCATCCTTCTTTACATTCTGTTTTGTAAAGGCGAAAGACAGTTAGTTCATGTTTTGTGTGTACAAAATGGAGATTGGCATGGCATTTAGCCTTTAGAGGCAGCATTTCTCACTTTTCTCCATTTCCACTTTGAACAAACATTTCTGACTGACATTACATTTTAGAGTCCCTCGGCACAATTGATCAGGGACTACACACATTTCTTCTCAGATCTCATGAAATATACTGACGAGCAAAAGAAATGCGACATTTTTGGAATCATCGGAAACACTAAGTGTTTACGGAGATTCCAAAAATGTCGCTTTTTTTCTCGTCAGTGTATTTCTTCTCTTTTTCTTTCTAAACCTTCTTCCTTTTCTTAAATTCCTTCGTCTATTTTACCTAAAATTGCGTATGGCACTGGCAGGTCGTATGGTAGTAAATTTCCCTCACATCGGTGATGGCGGGATCGTGCTGATGGTTTCGGCTACTAATCCTGATAATCCCATCCACAACATTCGAATTATCCCGCCTGGCTACGAGAACACTTACGAACGTTTCCCGTTCCACCCGCTGTTCTTGGAGTTCCTCAAGCGGTTCTCAGAGATCAGGTTCATGGACTATCTGCACACGAACGCCCACGAGGTATGTGCGCGAATACAGTGCGAGATACTGCATAATTATAAACAGTAGAGCTCTGCTGCTGAATGTGAGCGCCAAGATGAATACGCCATGACAGTTCAAGGGCAGTGGCAGTTTAGCTCAGCGCTTTCCAGGCGCCAAGCTAGTCAACCACTGCCCTCGAATTAGCACGGCCGATCCATCTTCTACTTTAGTGTTTTAAATGTGAACGTGTTAGTAACGAAAAATCACCATTGCAGAGTGCAGAATTGTCTTCACATGATTTGTATAAAATTCAGCTGTACCATTTCATTTTTGTCAAATCGAATTAAACCATTTAACCCCGCGGCGCATTTCCCAAACTTTGGAGGTGTCACCTAAGGACTACTGATGTACCAGTTGGAGGACATGGATGGACCATGATAATTCAAGGGTAGTACCAGATTAGCTTGACGCCTTCAGGCGCCAATCTAATCTCACACTACCCTTGAATTATTATGGTGTAACCATCTCCTGCTGTAGGGCGTCGGGGCTAAATGTGTTAATTTCAATTTTAACAATGTGGCTAATATGTTCGTCCAATTATGAACTGCTTTGTTTTACGACAGCCCGAACCAACAACATGGAATGACCGAAGGAAATTGGACTATCATACGAACGAGGGGAACAAAGGTGGCGCCATCGAGTACGTGGTACAGCTGGCCAATACGGTTGGTGCAGACCCCTGGGTGTGCATGCCGCACGCTGCAGACGACAACTACATCAGGCAGTTCGCCACATACGTCAAGCAGAAACTTCGCCCCGATCTCAATGTAAGTGTTGGGGTGGTTTTTTTTTACTCATTCAAGGCACCACGCTTTTATGGTTGCGAAAGTGTGGAATAGCTTGCGGGAATGCTATACGACACTTTCGTATCTATAGATACGGGGCGCCTTGAATGAGTTAAACGACAGTTCATATATCATAGAAGAAAATGAAAGACTGCATTACATATACTCTTTTCATACACGAGCATTAAAATGAACATTGTGGTGAAATGGATTATTTTGAACACATATGTGTTTTTAATTTCACATATGATCGTAACAATCATGACCATGATGATGATTTCCAGGTGTATGTGGAGTATTCCAACGAGGTGTGGAATGGAATCTTCCGACAGACGCACTACACCGAAGAACAGGGTAAACCACTATTCCCCGGTGACCAAGCGTTCGTACAGGGAATGAAATACTTCAACAAACGGGCCACGGAGGTCGCAAACATTTGGACACAGGTAGCGTAAGCAAATTATGAAATATGTGTTCACTGAACCACCCACTGCCACAGCTGTCCAAAGAACAGGGACACGAAGTGGTCTAAGCAAGAGGCATAGATCCTCATGAGCCCTCGCAGTCGCAGGGGCTCATGAGGATCTATGCCTCTTGCAGTTAGATCGGGTTCGCTTTATCTCGGCAGTGAAAGGGTTAAATTAATGCAGAAGATTTAATGAACCGTTTATTCATGCAGCCACTGGTAGTCGCACGCGCAATGGAGTGATCAAGAAACCAACATTTCAGCGTGTGGTGTCATTCACAATGGCATTTTCTAAATTTTGCAAGTGTCACTTAACGACACCGTACCAGTTGCGGGAGATAGATCGACCATGATAATTCAAGGGTAGTGCCAGATTAGTTTGGCGCCATCAGGCGCCAAGATAATCTTGCACTACCCTTGAATCATCAAGGTGGATACATCTGATGCTGGAGTGCTTCGGGGCTAAATGGCCCGAGCAACACCACGCCTCTAGACTTGAAGATAATTATGCTAGTGTTAACAATTGAATCGCCAGTAGTAATGTTAAGACTACGTGAACAGGAATCCCTCTGTACAGTAGAGTATTAACTCTGTAAGGTCTGGGGATCGGACAAGAACCGCCTGGTGAACGTGTATGCATGGCAAACGGGCTTCGAGGACTATTACCGTAACGCCCTGTTGGATCTTGGGAACCGGAAGTCCAGCTTCCAGGCCATTGCCGTCACGGGATACTTTGACTGTGACGACGCCGCGGGCCAGAAACACGTGAGTGAACGTAACTGACGCTTTGTAATTACATATTTGTGACTTTGTGGTTTTAATGGTTTGAGCCAGTTGCATTTTTATGTTCTCATAAATTACCCCATGTTGTCTCTGTTGTTTGTATGTATTACTTTGTGCGTTCTTGTATTAACTGATAAACTCGTTCAAGATGGAGGTATTATCTGTGAGGAGTGCCTGGCCATTCGCGCTTCGCAGAGGACTTTGTACCAGGTGCCTGGGGCCATACACTGCTTTCAGTGCTTCGTAGAAGCCCCTGTAGTCACCGTTGTCAGCGCAAAGCTGGGTCCTCTGTGCAAGTCTGGTCCACCACTCATTCTGGAGATCTCTGAGCTTGCGCTGGAGACTGCTGCAGACGAGGCGGAAGGCAGACTTCTTCACAGGGCAGGAAGGCTGGGCTAGGTGGGCCTGATGGGCGGCTCTTTTTTTTGCTAGGTGTTCCTGGATCTCTACATCGTTTTCGTCAAACCAGTCTTTGTTCTTCTTTCTGGCGAAACCCAAGACTTCTGCAGAGGATTTTGCAATAGCAGTTTTCAGTTGTTCCCAAAGTGTTTCAGGGGAGGAGTCTACTGGGTCCGCTGTGTCTTTGAGCCTGCGCTGTAAATCTGTCTGAAAGGCAGCTTTCACATCGTCACGCTGAAGGCTGGCAACATCAAGCTTTTTCTTGGGGGGCCCCCATTTCTTGGGTTTTGGCTTGAAGTGAAGCCTGAGTTTGCAGCGGACAAGGCGGTGGTCAGTGTGGCACTCTGCGCTGGGCATCACTCTGGTGAGGAGGACGTCACTGCGGTCCCTCTGACGCACTAGGACATAGTCGATAAGGTGCCAGTGTTTGGAGCGAGGATGCATCCAGGTGGTCTTTCGACTGTCCTTTTGCTGAAAAGTAGTGTTGGTGATGACCAGTTGCTGCTCCGCACAGAACTCCAACAGTAGGCGGCCATTGTCATTGCAGTTCCCCACGCCATGCTTGCCGAGGACTCCTTTCCAGGCTTCAGAGTCCTGGCCCACTCTGGCGTTGAAGTCGCCAAGAATGATGACTTTGTCGTCTGCAGGGGTACTCTGTAGGAGGCTGCGCAGGTCAGTGTAAAACTTGTCCTTTTCAGCAGGCTCTGCCAGGAGGGTTGGGGAGTACACACTGAGAAGGGTGACGTGTTGCTGGTGTCTCAGTGGGAGGCGCATGGACATGATGCGGTCTGAGTGGCCCGTTAGTAGGTTTTCCAGCTTAGTCGCAATGGATGTCTTGACCATGAAACCCACGCCTGAGAGCCGTCTTTCTGATGCAGGCCTGCCTGACCAGTAGAGGGTGTACCCAGCACCAAGTTCTTGAATGACCTCTCAGAACCATTCCCTATTCTCAACGGCGTAAAGCAGGGCTGCGTGCTGGCACCGACCCTCTTCACCATCTTTTTTAGCATGATGTTGAAGCAGGCCACAGTGGACCTCGATGATGACGATGCAGTGTACATCAGGTATCGTCTCGATGGCAGCCTGTTCAACCTCAGACGACTGCAGGCCCACACGAAAACCCTAGACCAACTGATTCGTGAGCTGCTTTTTGCTGATGATGCTGCCCTCGTTGCACACACAGAGAGAGCCCTGCAGCGCATCACGTCTTGCTTCGCAGATGCTGCCCAGCTCTTTGGACTCGAGGTCAGTCTGAAAAAGACAGAGGTCCTCCATCAGCCGGCACCCAAGACAGTGTATTGCCCTCCTCTCATCACCATTGGCGAGTCAGAACTAAAGTCAGTGCACCAGTTTACCTACCTTGGCTGCATTATCACGTCGGACGCCAAGCTGGACAAGGAGCTTGACAGCAGGCTGGCAAAAGCGAACAGCGCTTTCGGGCGACTTTTCAAGCGGGTGTGGCACAATCAACAGCTGAAAACAGGCACCAAGATCAGCGTGTACAGAGCTGTGGTCCTCACCACCCTGCTGTATGGTTCCGAGTCCTGGGCCCTCTACCACAGCCAACTACGACTCCTCGAACGCTTCCACCAGCGCTGCCTGCGTACCATCCTGGGCATTCACTGGAGTGACTATGTCACCAACGTCGAGGTCCTTGAACAGGCTGAAACTGTGAGCATCGAGGCTTTGCTGCTGCGGACACAGCTCCGCTGGGCGGGGCATGTCTCGAGGATGGAGGATCATCGCCTACCAAAGATCACACTGTTCGGCGAGCTTGCTACTGGACACCGTGACAGAGGGGCACCAAAGAAGAGATACAAAGACTGTCTCAAGAAGTCACTTAGTGCCTGCCAAATCGACCACCACCAGTGGTCTTCGCTTGCTGCGGACCGTGACACCTGGCGCTCCACCATTTACAAGGCAGCTGTCTCCTTTGAGGACTCTCACAGAGCTGGCCTTAAGGACAAGCGGCTCAGGAGAAAAAACAGAGATGCCGCAGCTCAGAACCCTGGCCATACCTTCCCCTGCAGCCACTGCGGTCGAACCTGCCTGTCTCGGATTGGCCTCCGCAGCCACGAACAAGCCTGCAGACGTCGTGGTCAACTCCTATAAAATCTTCGTTCGCGAAGTCAAGCCAAGAGATAAACTCGTATCCCTTTAATATATAAGCATAAAGCTTGTGACGCTGTTGAAGTTTAACCCGTACAGTGCCAACTGACGCGGACTGTGATTTTTCAATCTTTGTTGATTCAACCTTCTTTTTTATACTAGATGTTCCAAGAACATGGATTCAGACTGCTGTCAGCAAGAGACATAGATCCTCATGAGCCCCCACAACTTCGGGGGCTCATGAGGGTCTATACCTGTTGCAGTTGGGCGCGTTAACATTTCTTGCAATTGCAAATTTTAGTTAAACGTTTGGTACTGGATTTTGTTCACCCCAATCGTCTGAACGAGATGCGACCTTTGCTAGCTGTATCCACGTGTCACCACTGAGATCAGAATGGTGTGGGCGCGGTGACTATTATCAGACAAATGAGGAAAAGGCTGTTGTGCGCGGGTCACCCGCGGCCGACGTCGGCCCGATGACGTTGTGTGCACTAGGTATGCGTCGCTACGTTAACCATTGATCAATACATGCTATACATGACAGGCTGCCGCCCTGCCCTCGATGAGCATGACCCAGATCCAGCATTTGTGTGACAATGGTCTGCCTAGCATGCGGGCCAGCTTCCAACACTTCATGGACGTTGCCAAGGTATGTTAAAACAAATTAAAAAAAAAAAAAAAAAAAAAAAACCAGGTCAACCTCATTATATTGCGCTACCATAGTAGCAAAACATCTTTGGGCCCACAACCGCCGCAGTGGGCCCACCCACAGCCGTGCGCGGGTCCACTGTGGCCGCCGTAGGCCCGAGGTCATTTGCTTACTGGATATCCTGGAGCAGTTATGTCAGATCGAGTTATTGGCTCTCGCATTAATGTATTGCTATTATATTACAATGAGCAACATTTTGCTTGATATAGTGCCGATAACAGGCAGATGTGATTACGAGACCCGAATCAAAAATGTCCGAGTCGTAAGACGAGGACATTTTATTCGGGTCAAGTAATCACATCTGTCGGTTATCTGCACTATATCAAGCAAAATGTTGTTCAATATAATTTATTTACCCAGTCCAAAACAAAACAAAACAAAACATTCATTTTGCGGCTGATAACAGTGTTCAGACAAAACACATGAATGGCAGACGACTGCATGTCAGTGTCGACTCAGCGCATAGATTTCGTCTGACTATGAGTACATCCAGCGCTCTGTATAACCGTGTGTGTTACTGAGTAAATTCTACTTGTTACTAGATCACGCGTATTTGCGGAAAATGCCAGCAGGTTTGTTTATTTAGTCCTTTTCTCAGGTTGCCGATATCGCCAGCTGACATCTTGTCAATTTCAATAGTCAGTCCAGCAACTCGCACTTTTCCTGGCGTCTGTTCTTCGTTCCTGTTTGTGTCTAGGATGTAAATTTCGAGCGTTCGTACACATTAAGAAGTATTTCATTACTACTACAATAATAAGCTTGTTAATGTTGCTGTATGAAAATATTTCGCGTTTCCGTTTTGAAAAATGCACGTATCATCAAAATCGAATCTTGGCGCGCAAAGGATTTTGGGACCGGAAGTATATCAAACAAATTTATGAATATTAATTTGCTTGTTATACAAATTGCTTGTCAAAGAAGGAAATTTTTATGGAGTGGGTAAATACTTATACTAGATTGTAAAGGAAAGAACCCCCAGCACGCAAAAAGTCCTCTGGTCGATGTCAGCCTTAGCTGGCCCGAGCACGGCTGTGCGAGACCAGATAAGGGTGGCGTCGGCCTCGGGACGTGCGAGCCGCACACCTGAACGCGGTATATCCGATTTCGCGATGCGCGTAATGCTGAGGTCTGACCTATACGTACGTGTTTGTGTTCTGTTAAATGACCGGCCATCCGCATCGACTGGAGCATGATACTAACCATAAATAGGTAACCAGTAAGTACAGGTCGGCAGACCTACGTCAGTCTGAGTTGATCTGCGCACAAATTTATTTTTTTAACCTATTACATCCTGAGGCTGATTTTTTAAAAGTTTTCTTATTGTCCAATGAAGAATACATTACAGATTACGAGATAGATCAACCATTTCAGTTCAAGGGTGGTGCCAGAATTCAGCTATTTTGCAATCACCCTTGAACTGTCATAGTCAAATTAATTTCAAGCAGTACTGTGTCAGGATGAAAAGGGTTAATGTGCATTAGACGGCTAAAGAAAACGGCCGTGCCTGAGCATCAAACACAAACAATGCATCTTTTGCAAGTAGAGACATTATAGTTGCTGCAAAATGGCCTCGAGAGAAACCAGTGGTGGATTGTGCAACATCATTACCGATGATCTTAATTTTTCTTTCTCAGTCTCACGGTCTGAAGTTGGTGATGTACGAGGGCGGCCCGAGCGTGATGGAGGGTGGAGCCATTGTTAACGGGGCCAACGTGCAGGCCGTGACAGACAAAGCCATTGCCTTCAACAAGGACCCGGCCATCCAGAGACCGGTACAGGACGTGCTGGAGGCGTGGTACAGCATCGTCACTTCTGACGCAGCAAACGGCAGTCCCGGTAAGACAGCTGACCAGCTGCAAGAGACATAGATCCTTAAGAGAAAAACGAACTCAATGAATCTGCAAGAGACGCAGATCTTCGTGAGACTCCGCAGTTGCGGGGGCTCATGAGGATCTATGTCTCTTGCTGACATCACTTTGTGTGCATGTTGCCTGGACGACGGAGGCTCTTTGGCGTTAAATTAACAACGATTTTAGAAACTCATTCTGCGTCCTCTGGCCTTGTCAGGGCTAACGAGATTAATACAACCCCGGCCAAGGAAAAGTGCAACCTCAAATAATAATTGTTTCATTGTTTGCATGTACGTGCGGCGACTTATAATCTGTGGTGAAAATCACAGCAATTGAGACAGATGCTCAGAAATATATTCCACTTGCAGGTGGCCTATTCAACTACTTCTCGTCCACGGGAACTCCCAGCAAGTACGGCAGCTGGGGCATGGCGGAGTACACGGGACAGGACCTGTCACACGTGCCCAAGTGGTTGGGGGTTCAGACCTTTATCTCCCAGCACTGGCCCAACAACCCATTGGGCCCCAAGTGCTCCTTTGTTAAAGACCCCGCCACAAACACGGCCTACGGATGCTTCAAGTCCGGCCAACACTACGTCTGTGCCAAGTCGGCCAACGATGGCCAGTCATGGACGGTAATTAGCTAGAACAAAGCCATGATGGGGTGCTGCTTAAAAGTTAACACAAGCGGAAATATTGAAAAGATTGTATATATTCTTAAATTAAAAGTAAATTAATGTCATATCATCGTCTTTAACATCGCAGATTAATGCTTATTTTTCTCTTTCACCTCCAGAACCTCCCCAGCCTGCAACAGCGCAACACAGATCACATTACCCTGGACGGCCTTGACCCTGTGGCTAAGAAGCTGTACGTGCGCGTGACAGACACGACTGATGTCATCACCTACCACGTGCACAATGACAACACTCACCAATGGACCACGTGAGTTCAAGTTTAGTCATCAATTCCCTGTAACGTATTCAGTCATTACACACCACAAGAAGTTTGACAGATCATAATAGTTTAAGGATGGTGCCAGAATAGTTTGGAGCCTCTAGGCCACAATGTCTATTGGCTGTTTTAATATGTAGCCTCAGTGGATAACTCACAAATATTAAAAGCAAATCTACTTTATTCCTCATTGGGTTAAACCATAGCAGCCATTGCAATGTTTCAGGAAACTGTTATATCCTTTCACTCGTCAGACCACAAAAAAAATGTCTGCTTCAACATATGTGTATTTTTGTCAAAAGGATGCAGAACTTTCAATACTACTCGGAGGAGTACTCCCCCGCTGTGCTGCCTCGGTTCCCTAACGGCGTGTATCGCGGATTAAACGCCCACGCTCAGTGCTAGAACTCAGTGTGGATTGGACACGAAGTTGGCGCTGAAAGCACGTGACCGTGTGTTATATCTGCGTATTCACGCTGGCAATAAACGCATCTCATGAAGATGCTGAATGTTTTATGTTGTTTACATTTCGTTCTCGTTGAGAATGTGGAAGGCAAATACGGAGTACAACCACAACATCACAAACAAAAACAGCAGCAACAACAGGAACAGCACATTTACAACTAGCACTACTTACCACTACCACCCACCACTAACCACCACTACCAGTTATTGCTATTGTTGCTGCTGCTAATTATACCCAACAAATGTGTATGGAGTTTACTTTGGATTGTTGCTTGTTTTGTAAACGCATCTAATATTTTGTCCTGTTAATTGTTACTTTAATTGCAGCTGTTAAAAAGAGTATCGTTTTCCAATAGACACATCTAGTATTTCTATATTATTTATTTGATTTATTATTTTTGTTCTTTCTTTGCTCTTTGAATTAATTCGTGTGTGTGTATTTGTGTTTTCATGCCCTATAAACACACCCATATCCCCTCCCTCGAAAGGTAATTGATCTGCCCTTGATAAGGGACGTACGTGAGCATATAAACCTGTAGGTCTACTCAGATGCAACTGCTTGGATTCGAAACCGCGGATTCAGGCATAAAAAAGACATACAACGAAAATACAAAAAGTAGATGACCGGATTTATAGGTAGAAAACAGCATGTGCTCAAAACAAGTTAGTCCATGAACTATCGAACGAACAGTTCTTATCGTCGTCTACCTCAGACCCTTCCCCATCTATAAGAGGCATAGATTTTCATGGGCCCTGCAGCCGCAGGCTGCAGTGGCTCATGCGAATCTATGTCTCATTGGGGGGGGGGGGGGGAAGGAGATATCGGTAATATTCATCTTTTTTTAGGGAATCATCGTAAATGAAGTGGACGACTTTTGATGATAGGATGGCTAAGAAAGCTTACTTTCAAACAGAAATCTGTCTCGCTCGAAGTAGTCACGAACGCCAAAGTTTTACAACCCTGGTTAAGAGGGGTCAAATTATTTTAAATGTAGGACAGCCAGAGATTGAGACATAAAAGTACAAGTCTTATCTTCAAGTCACCTTTTTAATTGTCTTTGAAATCGTGAGATTGTGCTATTCGAGAATACAACGATAAAATAGTAACGACAACAAAGGCATTTGTTAGTTAACAGCGAGACGTGAACAAGATGAACTCGTTTCTGATTGCCGTTTGCTGCTACATAGTAAGGTAAGCTACAATTACAATCTGCAGTGCGCGGGCCAACGGTGGCAGACGTCGGCCCGACGACCTCTTGCGCACTTGGTACCTTCTTTTTTGCTTATTGCATTTTCGGTGGAGGAGGACACTCGAGAACAATGCCAAGAAAGCGTCAAGAAACTTCATAGTTGTAAGTACGCACTCGCATCTATATGTGTGCTGGCCTATTTATGCTTTTTCTTGTGGCTTTACCCTAGTAGCAAAACGCCTTCCGACCTACGACAACCGCAGTGGCCCCGCGCAGAACCGTGCGTGGGCCCACTGCTGCAGTCGTGGTCCCGATGACCTATGCTTAAAACTCATTCTACCCCAACAGCGAAATCCCCAAATTTTGCCGTTGTTCTCTGAAGACTGCATTGCAGTGCAGGACACAGAGCGACCATGATAGTTCAAGGGTGATGCCAGAATAGCTTGGCGCCCATAGGCGCCAAGCTATTCTGGCATCACCCTTGAACTATCATGGTCGATTCATATCTTGCTGTGGTATGTCTGGGGTAGAATGAGTTAACGGCCGTAGGCGGTAAGAATCAAAATCACAGACCTGCATACATACTTCACAACACAATGCACACTTGTATGGGCTCGTATGAGTTATGTTCTACACATTATGATACCCAATATCACAGCTCATGCAATTGATGATTGCAGCTTGTGTGTGGGGTCTCCCGAGTGTCACTGGAGCGGTCGTTACGAGAACGGCAGATGTCAGTGTTACGCCGGCTTTACGGGCACCACGTGCCAAACAGACTGTCAGTGTGAGGGGCACGGCACGTGCAACGCTGGTACGTCACTGACATTTTTTATGTGTTTCTGTTCCTCGGTGGGTGTAGAAATGGGTTGATGTGCGTTTCGGAAACAAAAAGAAAAAAACCGATAACAACAAACAACGAACGAACGAACGGAAGAACGAACGAACGAAACAACGAACGGGCGAAGAAAAAAATCACAGTATGAGCAAATTACTACTATAATGACTTCTCTCTCCAGATGGAACATGCGCTTGTCACACTGGCTGGAAATGGTCGGGTTCTCAACACAAGTGTGTGTGGGACTGCAACTGCCCGTCAGGTAAGAGGGAAATAGGAATTAGCAGTTTAACTCCTTCGCGGCCAGCCGCATCCGGATGTGGCTGGCCGCGAATGAGTTAATGGGTGCCGCTCGTCTGCGATCCCGGTTTCAGTGTTGTCACGGTCTGTCTTCGTCTTGCCAAACTGTATTCAACATAGAATTTGTGTATGTCAAATTACAACAGATTTGATCATGCATACAAAATAAAATAAATGTTGGAAATATAGTGAAAAATATCAACGATGTTTTACTTATGAAAAATCAATAGTTAATGAAATATGTCATTGGCCGATAAGCAAACTGTTGTAACATATATATGTAGTTCCAATGTTTGTGTTTCCCGATAAGGTTTTTTGATTGATTGATTGATTGATTGATTGATTGATTGATTGATTGATTGTTTGGCATTTGATGTATTTATTTATATTATTGTCTAATTATTGTCAGTTGCCACATTCCTAAGTAGCGGCTAATCTCTCTGTCTATTTTTGACAAAGGGTATTTACCCGAAATACTAATAAATTGTGTTGTACCCGTCTTTTCTAAGCGTGTTTCTTTCTCTGTTGGGTACTTCTTTGCATTGTCTAATATGCCTAGTGAGTGAAAAGATAGTAAATAAAATGCTGAATTCTGAATCTATACTGCATGTTTGTCCGGGCTTTCAATCCACTGTTTTCGTTGAAACACCTGTAATTTTGACCTGCTTCTGACTTCCGAACACCCACTATTGAAGTAATTAACCACCCCCTGCTCCATTTCACATGCATCCCTGCTTTTCAGTCAGATTTGTGTTCATTTTGGTCAGACAGATTATGTGCATTTTAGTATGGAGCCAAATGGAGTGTCTTATACGTGTCTACGCCATGTTCCTGATTACCCGTGGGTGTGTTGTGACCTGCATACTGTTATCTGTGTACCATATTCCTTATGTTTTAACCCATTACATCCTTAGGCTGATTTTTTTTTTTTTACATTGTCTATTGTCCACTGTAGGCTGCGTTACAGATCAACCGTTTTAGTTCACGGGTGGTGCCAGAATAGCTTGGCGCCTGTTACGTTTGTGGTGGTGTTATTCTGTTGAGAGCATGACGTGTGTGTTGAACATAGGAAAGATCCGATATTTATTTGAGTTCTTTTGGATAAGAATTACGTACCTGTTTAGTAGGATTTATTTTCTTTTGCCTGGAAAATTGCGATCGATTTCTGTTGTGTAGTTAAAACGACGCTTCTTTTCGTTACATTGTTGCTGTGGTCCAACCTCGTTTGACCTAGAACGTTCTGGAAAAGGCGCGATTATTCTAGTGACCTCAGTTATGACGTCGAAGTTGTTGGTTACATTTCGCAACGTTTTAACGAATGCACCTAGATGGTAATGGAAATTTGTCATCGGATCTAGAGTGTTCTTTTTCATGCTTATTCATAAGTTTTGGTTACGTTTTCTTTTCTGATTGGTTGAGTTGTGTGAATTTGCTGGATTGTTCTGGAAATCTGTAAAATAGTATAAAAGACGGAGTTAGGAAATATGTGTGTGCATTGTTTGGGAGACGCAGTGTATCAGAATTGTGGATGCATTGTACGAGACAGTGTACCAACGTGTGGATGCATTTGTGGATGTAGTGTGCTGATATTGCATCGCTGCAATAAAATATTGTTGGAACTGTTACTCCAATGTGGACTACTACCTTGTGCCACGTGTGACGAGTTGCAGCTGAGTGAAGTTTCTTTACAAGAACCCTATGTGTATGCGTCTGGTGTGATTTTATCATACTACGACAACCACTACCACGTAACAGCGCCTCAGGCGCCAAGCTATTCTGTCACCACCCCTGAACTATCATTAGTCACATTTATTTCAAGCAATGGGTGCATCAGGGTGAAAAGAGTTAATTTTGACGTAAAGCTCAATGTCAGCTCAATTTTGAGACACCCCCCCCCCCCCCCCCCCCCCCCCGGACTATCATGGTTGTGTTATCTCAGAAACTGAAATATGGCCTTCAAAAGACAACTCCCGAATTGAGGACATTCGACCTTGGGGCTTAGCTATTTCAGTACATCCGCCAAAAGTGAAAGCGATCCAACTCGGTGCTTGAGACATCATGCGACACGAGTCCCCCTCCCCCCTCCGCCCTTCCCCCCCTCCCCCTCCCCCCTCCCCCCGCGCGAACTGCAGCAGAGTAAAGCTCTTGCTGACAGCGCTTTGTACTTTGTGTTAGGTTTTTATATCCACTTGTACGTTCAATGCGTAGAATATTGAAATTTATTAAGTTATTAATTTATTAATTCAAATTAATTTAAATTAATTTAAATTAACTTACTAATTACTCCCTCTCTCCACCTTCAACTCGACAGCACCCCAATCTCCCTCTCTGACTGGGCCAAAAACCTTGGCGTTATCCTCGATTCCTCTCTTTCCATGACCAGCTTCGTCTCCGCCACGGCCCAGGCATGCTACTTCCACCTCCGCCGCATCAGTCAGATCTAAAAATACCTCATTACCGAAGCTGCCACCAAACTTGCTGTCTCTCTCATCCTATCTCGCATCGACTACTGCAACTCTGTCCTTTCCGGCCTCCCTCACTCCACCACTTTCATTCTCCAGCGCGTCCAGAACAATGCTGCCCGCCTCGTCCTCAGAAAGAAAAAATCCGACCACATCACTCCCCTGCTCAAACTCCTTCACTGGCTTCCCAACCCCCAACACATCCAATACAAGATTCTGTCTATCTGCTACAAATCCCTGAACAACTGCGCTCCCGCCTATCTATCAAACTTACTTCACCCCTACACTCCTCCCCGCTCCCTCCGCTCCGCCTCCGACCCTCTCCGCCTCCACATCCCCCGCACCAAACTCAGCACGTTCGGCTCCCGCTCCTTCTCAGTATACGGTCCATCCATCTGGAACACTCTCCCACTCTCTCTCCGTCAGAAACACTCTCTCCTCCTTCCAGTCCGCCCTCAAAACTCACCTCTTTCAACAGCTCTAGCACCATACCACCACACTCCCCACCCTAAGCTGACTGTCGTAATGTATTTCACTATTTGTGGTACGTGGGTCGTTGTCTAAAGCGTGCGCATGCGTGCGCGAGTTGTGAGTGCGCGTTTAGAGTTATAATTATTATAAGATACGCGCATTATAAATACCGTAATTATTATTATTATTAATGTATCAATTTATTTTACTTTCAAATTTGTGATTTTAATCAGGCATCCAGTGTATCGGTGCCGGAGAGTGCGGGTGTGCCCACGACTGTCAATGGGGCGCCTGTAGGAACGGACAGTGTGAATGCTACGAGGGATACAAGGGAGATGACTGCTCTGTATACGATACCAACATGTAAGGAAACGAACAAAATGGCATTGCATATTTGAAACCTTCATTTTTTTATATTTTACAATAAACGGTGATGTGATGTGTAACATGCTCACTTCATGCTCATAATGGCCCTGCCCCATTTGTCCCGTCCAACCCTTGGGCCAAGTTTTGTTTCCCTCTGTGGCGATTCCGCGTAAAATGGTAAGGGAATCTTTGGCTCGACTATGATAGTTCAAGGGCAGGCTCTACCCTTGAACTGTCATGGTCGAGCAATCCTGCATCCAAGATAATGCCCTTGAATTCTCATGGTTCAACCCTTAACTGTCTCCATCTGGATGAATTTAATCCGCCCGGAATGTTTGTCCTGTATATATAGCATGATGAATAAGGACGTGAACATGGGTATCAACATTGGCGGCATCTCCTACTGGTCGTCGGAGGTAAAATGGGTAGACGTGGTGAAACAGTCCCAGGAATGGATCACGGAAAGGGAGGGAAGAAACGACTGGGACACGCAGGAACACGATAGCGTCCCTTGGCGGGCTGACGGCTATCCGCAAAGACTTGAACGTAATTTTTTTTTTTAAATCTGGGCCGTTCCCGTTATGTTTCAAAATGTGTTTTCAAGTGATTGTTTAAAGCATACAATGCGGCAGGTAAATTACAGCAGAATGACGTCACTTTTGCTGGCCATTTTGATAACCGATAACCAGAGTGCAGTGAATCATCCATATCAATAAACCAACCAACCAACCAATTAACCCACCCAACCCACCCACCCACCCACCCAGCCAAGCCAGCCAGCCAGCCATCAAAATATCACACACAGCTTCGAAACTAGAACACATTTAAATATGTCAAGAGATTTTTTATTATTATTTTATTTTCACTTTATTCTTCAGAGGAACGCACGATACCTTAGATTTTAATCCTGTTTGTAACACATATTTGTTTCAGCTGGCCTGAAACTGTTGAAGTTGATGTTACGTGACTATGGGTCACACGAGGAGAGCGGCAACTACACCATTCTGTACGAGGGAGAAGGAGACATCAGCTTTTCACTCACAGAGATACATGTCGTGTATGAGGGCAAAGGTAACTGAAATACCGTTAGGTCTATCTGCATTCGGTTTTGTGTGTGTGTGTACGTGTGTGCGTGTGCGTGTGCGTGCGTGCGTGCGTGCTTTCTTTCTTGCCATTACATCATAAAACACACCATTAGACTAACTGCCTTTAAACTCTTCCCTACAAACCGACACAAAATATGTCTTTCAAAACGCGTCAAATTCATAGCAAAATAATCCTATCCATCCAAGGTTTCACGTATATAAATAGGGCTAACAATAGGCAAAAAGCCCACGCATCTGTGTGTGTTTATGAGGATCTATGCCTCTACTGAGACACCGACGTTCACATGTTGTTCGTTGTATTGACGCAGTGCTGGAAGGGTGACAAGCCTTCAGAGCTTCCAAGTGCGCAAAGGCCACAAGGCCATTGCGACGACGTCGGCCGCCGTTGGCCCGCGCACGGACGTGCGCGGGCCAACGGCGGCCGATGTCGGCCCGATAGACTTTTGCGCATTGGAATGTGGATTCGTCATTTGTTTTCATACTGCTGTCATTTGGATGTATGTATAATAATACGACGTCCTGGTATAGTATAGTGTGTTCAGGGTTCCCCCCACCCGGCCCCACGTCACCCCTCCCCACTCCGCCCCCCCCCCCTCTCACCCCTCCGACATTGTTTTGGTGCCTTTCCGGTTTCGCGCATAACCACTTGGCGCCTTTCCTTCGCTCATAACCAGTCGGCTACTGACGATACATTCAGTTTCAGCGGAAAAGATGCTTTAGTTACTACGCGTCTTTTCCACCGAAAGGTATCGTCAGCTGCACTCAAGGATTTAAACCGTTCTCTTTAAACATCATTCCGTCTCTTACTTAGGTCGGATGATAGTGAACTTCCCTCATATCGGCGATGGCGGTATTCTTATGGTAATGAAGGCAACAAATCCCGACAATCCAATCCGCAACATCCGAGTTTTGCCCCCTGGCTACGAGAACACGTACGAACGTTTCCCGTTCCACCCGCTGTTTTTGGAGTTCCTCAAGCGGTTCTCAGAGATCAGGTTCATGGACTATCTCAGTACCAATGGCCATCAGGTTGGTTATGAAAATTTTACAGTTGATTTCTCTTTGTTTGAGAGGCTTTTTGTAATGATACGGCATGTGTTTGATTTTAAGGGGCTTGTTGACGGTCTTGTCGATCTCAGCAACGTGTATATGCAAACGGTTAATTGATTATTATTTATTTGATGTGTTATTGCTATTCTACCCAAAGAACTGAAGAGCTTCGCGGGCCAACGGCAACCGACGTCGGCCCGATGGCCTTTTGCGCATTGATATATTACGTGGTTCGATGCATAATTTGTAATGAGAGGACAATTTTATCCAAAGCTAATATGCAAAATGTGCATTCAGCCAGAGCCAACGACATGGAATGACAGAATGCCGCAAAATTTCCACACACATGAGGGAGCTAAGGGTGGTTCCATCGAGTACCTGGTACACCTGGCCAACACGGTGGGTGCAGACCCCTGGGTGTGCATGCCGCACGCTGCAGACGACAACTACGTCAGGCAGTTCGCCACATACGTCAAGCAGAAACTTCGCCCTGATCTCAACGTAAGTTTTTGTTCGAGACTTATCGAAGAACAATGAATGACCGCGAACATGCCATAAATAATTATGTATTTGGTAGCTGTGTCATGATAGTACATGTATTAGGTTTTGCTTTGATAAAATGTACTGCTTTTTGCGGTAGTGCTTTTTCTTAAAACTGTATACAGTCAATTGCATTTAATTTTTGTGAATTGATCAAGCAACATTTTTTAATGTTGCTATTTTACGGCCAAATACAGGTTGAACAGAGGAAACTGAACTCTGTAGCAATGCTTTCATGTGGGCGTTTTGTTCCTCAGGTCTATGTGGAATATTCCAACGAGGTGTGGAACGGAATCTTCCGACAGACCCAATACACTCAACAGAAAGGTGCCCCTCTGTTTCCAAGCGATCCAGGCTTCAAACAGGGAATGAAGTACTTCAATAAACGTGCTACTGAGGTCGCCGACATTTGGACACAGGTCCGCTTGAAAACAAAGCTCCCACACTGGTTGTCTCCCTCGATTCGCTACTGCTGATATCGGTAGCGAAACGAAGGATACAGCCAGTGTGCTAACCCATTTGTGCGTGCAAGCCATCGTGTCTGTTTACAGTACCAGTGTCTTCTTGCACAAGGAGATTAAATATAACCATCTTGCAATCAAATTTTGTAGCGGGAGTTGACTCGACCTTGTAGTTTCAAGGGTAGTGGTATTTTAGCCACGGAAAAGACGTCAACCGAATCCGGCCGACATTAGCATTAAACCACACCGACAAAGTAATCTGCAAGAATTGCACACTCAGAAAGATGTGCGTGTTAGAGAAAGTGGCATGACAATTTTATTTTCTAAATACGCATAAACTGTTCTGCATTGTGTATTCTGTACTCTGAAACACGCGTTAAACGTGTATTATCCTCTAGATATTTCACCCTTTATTCACAATTTTAGCCATTAGGTTCATAACTTTTATAGCATTAACTCATTCGCGGCCAGCCGCATCCGGATGCGCGGCTTATGCCGCGCATCCGGATGCGGCTGGCCGCGAATGAGTAAACCTCGGGACTGCTTCTTGCAATACCACTTGGCGGAAAAGACGCGTGTCTACGGGTCTTTTTCACTGAACGGTATCGTCAGGATCAGTCAAGAGGTTAAGGGCGCGTTCAACCATAGACAAGATGTGGAGATTAACACGTTCATGCAGACTGTGTTTCTGCAAGCTTCGTTCATTCAACGCCAAGCCGGATCCCTGCTGTCCCAGAAATATGGATTCACAGTGGTGTTAGCTGGAGGCATAGATCCTCATGAGCTCCCTCAACTGCGGGGGCTCATGAAGATCTATCTATACCTCTTGCAATTGAGTAGTGTTCACGTTTTCTCGGCACTGAACCGGTTAATATATATTCATTGTATGCACATTGTACGTATCGTTCATTGTGCGACAGGTCTGGGGATCCGACAAGAACCGCGTCACAAACGTGTACGCGTGGCAGACCGGCTTCGAGGACTACTATCGTCAGGCTCTTGAGGATCTTGGAGACCGGAAGTCCAGCTTCCAGGCCATTGCCGTCACGGGATACTTCGACTGTGATGATGCCGCGGGCCAGAAACACGTGAGTGGTCATTGATGTTACTTATTGCTTACCCAGTGAGTTCCAAATCCTCGGACTATCGACGGCCCGTTGAACATTTTTTTTTCACTGGAAACTGTCTCCGTTGTAAACTGCAAAGATTGATCAACTAGGATAACCAATGACAGATTAGCTTTGCGCCTATACAGCTGCTAAGCGTTTCAAGCACTTCTGGATAGCACCACAAAATAATGTTGACCCATCTTAAAAGCTTGTCTTATCATTTTCGCTCCAAATGACTGGGCACACTGGTTGTCTCTCTCGATTTGCTACCGCTGAATCTGTGGTAGCGAATCGAGGGAGACAACCATTGTGGCCGGACTGGGGTTGACAAGCAGTGATTTGAAATTGAGTTTTTCTTAGGGTTTTTTTTTCTGACTTCCATATTGTCAGAGAAAACCTAAGGTAAACTCAGTTTCAAATTACGATTGCCTGTGTTAGCTGTGGCCTCGAGCATAAAACTGCACTGAAGCTTCTTCAGGACAGCACATCAAGACTGCACACTAAGACCAGTTAGTTATTGGGGTTTAACGCCGAGCAGGCGACTAAGGCCATCTCACGGCGGGCACACTAAGACCAGAATGTTAACTCATTCGAGATGTGCCTGCTCCGGATACGCGGCTTATGCCGCGTATCCGGAGGTGGCACGTCTCGAATGAGTTAAGGAACAATTTGTCATTTTGGTTTTTGTCGTAAAATAGCCAAACGTGTCAATAGCAATCAACCAAACGTCAGTTCTGATGGCCAGTATGGTCGTTTATGTAGCTGCATTACCATGACGGAGATCTAAATTTCAGACCATCTGTTTGTGTCGCTATGAGTGACGTGTTTGTTTTGTTTTGTTTTGGTTTGGTTGTTAGTTGTAGTTTTGTTTTTTCTTGTTTTTGTTGTTGTTGTTGTTGTTGTTTTCATTGTCTTTTTGTTTGTTGTTTTTGTGGGGGGGGTTTGTTTGTTCTTTTGATGTTGCTGTTTATTTTATTTTATTTTATTTTGTTTGTTTGTTGTTGTTTTTTGTTGGTTTTTTTGTTGTTTGTTTTTTTGGGTTTTTTTTGTTTTTTATTTGTGGGGGGGGGGGGGGCGGGGGGAGGGGGGTATGTTTGATTTGCAAATGGTCGTTGACTTTTGGTCTTAGAATGGTTTTCTTTTCTAACAGGCTGTTGCGCTGCCGAGTATGAGTATGACTCAGATCCAACAGTTGTGTGACAGCGCGCTTCCGAGTATGCGGGCCAGCTTCCAACACTTCATGGATGTCGCCAAGGTAAGTGATCCAGCGTATCTTTATCAGTAAAAAAACCCGCGATATTTAAATCATACTTTGATTTAGACATGTTTGATGCAACATGGCCTCAACAATAATCTGTATTGTTTATATACTGCTTCCCCAGGCTCACGGTCTGAAACTGGTGATGTACGAGGGCGGCCCGAGCGTGATGGAGGGCGGAGCCATTGTTAACGGGGCCAATGTGCAGGCCGTGACAGACAAAGCCATTGCCTTCAACAGGGACACGGCCATCCAGAGACCGGTACAGGACGTGCTGGAGGCGTGGTACAGCATCGTCACTTCTGACTCGGCAAACGGCAGTCCGGGTGAGATTTCAACCAACGCTTGTTAATTTAAAAAAAAAACAAAAAAACACTAATTACAGCTAAAACACTGCCTCATTCAAAACGAGCCGCATTCCAGTACGCGCCTGTATGCCACATCCCCATTTGTGGCCGGTTATAGCACTCCTGACCTTGCTGGCAACCCAATGCGCAAAATGCCATCGGGCCAACGGCGGCTGACATCGGCTGGATTGCCTTTACGCACTGGGAAAAACGACGGCACGTTGACTATAAGAGCATTGCAGCGATATACCATCCCAAAGTCGGAGAGTTTGAACGCTCATCGTATGCTTTTATTTTGTTCAAAGGTCAATATATTCTTCTGTTTATAAACTAAACGGAACGCAAGTCCACCACGTGAAGGCAAAAGCGCCATAATATATATTTTTATCAAAAGCGAGATTTTCATTGTAAAACGATGAAAATTACGCTTTTTACAAAATTAGACTTCTTGTTTTTCGCCTTCAGAACGCAGATGGATTATTACATTTTCCATTCGCAGGAGGCCTGTTTAACTATTTCTCCTCCACGGGAACTCCCAGCAAATACGGCAGCTGGGGCATGGCGGAGTACACCGGACAGGACCTATCACACGTGCCCAAGTGGTTGGCAGTTCAAACTTTCATCTCCCAGCACTGGCCCAACAACCCACTGGGCCCCAAATGCTCCTTTGTTAAGGACCCCGCCACAAACACGGCCTACGGCTGTTTCAAGTCCGGACAACACTACGTCTGTGCCAAGTCCGCCAACGATGGCCAGTCCTGGACGGTATTACGATAAGTTTTATACATGGTAGTACATGTAATAGACGCGCTGACTTAAATGCGTATTGAATTCGGCGTTGTATATAGTACAACTGAACCATCATTCTTTCTGGAGCACTATATATTTTTTAAGCTAGCTCTGCTTCTGTAGTATATACATTCATGAGTTATTCTATGGAAAACATTATAATTTAAAATTATCCAAATATACCTGACATGATTTAAATCGTCAGGATATGAGACGTAAAGAATCATGCATCCCATTAAAAAAGTTTCTTGAGTTAAACCCTTTTTTGTACAGGAACGTTTAAAGCTCTTGCTCAAACCTGAATTCTTTGTTTGACATTTCTATGCATTTGTTTAAAAGCACTTTTACTAATTTCACCCCGATACGCCACAACAGGAAAAGAATCGACCATAGTTTAGGGGCGGAGCCAGTAAAAGCTTGGTGCCTGTAGAAGACATGATAATTATTTTGTCACGACCATGTAACAATCACTATCGGTCTATCTCCGGAACTGATATATAAATTGTCGTTACAGCACACCTAACAAATTTTGGAATTTCCGCTTTATGGCTCCATGTTTTAACCCTTTAACTCCCAAAACTAAATAACCTCCATTCTAAAGCATGGAAGTCATTCAGTTCTAAAGGTTAATGGCTTAGAATGTTTTAATTTCATGGTCACGAACATCGCTGTGACAAGTTGTCTTTATATTTTCACAGAACCTCCCCAGCCTGCAGCAGGACAACACAGACCACATCACCCTGGACGGCCTTGACCCTGTGGCCAAGAAACTGTATGTGCGCGTGACAGACACGACTGACGTCATCACCTATCACGTGTACAACGACAACACTAACCGATGGACCACGTAAATACACTTTTATTTTGTATTTCCCATGTAACATGTTAGTTTACAATGTTTACTAACATGTGATGAGTCAGTAATAAACTTATAATTGATATTATTAGTAGTGTGAGTAGACACAGCGGAACCACTTATATCTGCAAGAAAAAGAGTAAGCAGGTGTAAACTTAAGGGCCGTCTTCAAAGGCAAAATGTGTCACCTGTCATTAAAGACCATCAATTATTTGGCTACGGCAAACCTTGCACTGCCTTTGAATTATTATGGTCATTGTGTCTCTTGTAATATGTTAGGGCTGAGTAGATTACGTGTAATGTGCGGATGTCAATATGCATACGTATAATCAGTACTACGTATACACTTTGTTACGCTTTGCTGTACTACAATGTTTGTGTACTCATTTGCAATTCGTTAGATAATCATACTTTCCAATGATTTATTTTCACTCCAGGATGCAAAACTTCCAGTACTACTCGGAGGAGTACTCCCCTGCCGTGCTGCCGCGGTTCCCCAATGGCGTGTATCACGGACTGGATGCCCATCATTCGTGCTGAAGCCTGTCATAAGACACTTGATTCGGCCCTGATACTATCATAACAAGATATGGCTAGTCGACGATAGTTCAAGAGTGGAGCCAACATAGCTTGCCGTCTTGAGGCGCCATGATATTTTTTCACCACCCTTCAAATATCATGGTCGATCTGTCTCCAGAACTGTTCTGTAGTCTTCGGGTGACGGCGTGTCTTCTAGTTTAAAAATCTTTTACTAGGGTCCTGCATCTAAATTAAAGGCTTTGTACAATCATCGGCTGGCTCATACCAGGCATATTACAGCCAACCTGTGAATAAAATATAAACAAAATCGACGGCTTTGATGGTGCTATGCATGACATAAATCGCTTGTTTATTTTTTTTATTTGTTACAATTTGCAAAGTAAGAATTCGTTTGTTCATTTTTTTTTTTTTTTTTTTGCCTTGCTTTAATTTGATCTTCATAGAAGAGATAATGTGACCCCTTGGTTGTAGCTGATAGCGGTGTACGATAGTTCGACGTGTGTTGTATCATACCTCAGGGAGACACGAGTAATAGAGGTCAGACTTAAATCAGAAGTGTAAGCACATTTCGTGGATCCAGCTATCCTACTGTGTGTGTGTGTGTGTGTCTGTGTGTGTGTCTGTGTGTGTCTGTGTGTGTGTCTGTGTGTCTGTGTGTGTGTCTGTGTGTGTGTGTCTCTGTGTGTCAGTGTGTGTGTGTGTGTGTGTGTGTGCGCGCGCGCGCGCGTTTGCGTGCGTGTGTGGTTGTTTTTGTTTTGGTGGTGAGTTTTTTATGCGCTGTATAAAGCTCTCAAAGCACTTAGTAGCTGTAGTTTGACTGTTGTTTGCACATTTTTAACCCATTTAGCCCCGCCCCTGCAAGAAATGGATCGAATATAATAATTCAAGGGTAGTGCCAGATTAGCTTGGCACCACCAGGCGCCAAGCTAATCTGGCGCTACCCTTTAAGTAAAATGGTCGATCCATCTCTTAGAACTAGTACTTGGTTATTAAATGTCACCTATAGCGTTAGGGAAATGCGGATTTTGGATTAAATGGGTTAATATTGATGCCTGAAAAGCAAGACTGCATCTGTCCGACATCAAAACATTATATTTTTGCAGTTTAAAATAAAGCCTAGCGATCAAACAAAACTCGTTTTTGCTCTATAGTCGAGATGACGTCGAAGGTATCAATCCATATGTCATCGCGGAGTGGAAAACGGTCGTGTCCTCTCTAGCGATGACGTAATTTACAACTTCCGGTCGGTGTTCGTGTTGCCATAGCGACACGCGCAAGAGGTCTCCAAGTCCACTCACTGCTACAAAAACTACAGTTGCTTCCTGAAATATAAAATGTAAACAACAACAAAATTATTTTAAAAAAAGAAAACTCGGTTCTTTTTCGCTATATATGTTTTTGATGCACCCTAAAATGGCTATGGACCAGATTCACGATGCAAGATCGAGAATATTGCCTGCAGATTAGGACGACATCAAGTTGATCTGCAAACACTACCTTTAGACTGACAAGGCCGATCCAGATCCTGCAGTAAACGTACCTGAACTGAATAAATTTAACGTTACTCACAACCGCAAAAAAATGGATCAACTATGATGGCTGACTGACTACGATATAAGGATCGTGTTCACAGCTGAACTAATTTGAAATTTAGTCCGTTCAGCCCTGACGCACTACAGCAGGAGATGTGTCGACCATGATAATTCAAGGGTAGTGCCAGATTAGCTTGGCGCCTGTCGGCGCCAAGCTAATCTGGCATTACCGTTAAATTATCATGGTCGATCCATCTCCTGCAACAGGTGCATAGTCGTTAGATGACGCCTCCAAAATTTGGGAAATACGTGCGTCGGGCTGAATGAGTTAAAGAAAAATACAAGAATAAAGAAACACGCTTGTCCTTGACGGGTACATTTCGTTCTTTGTTCGGAATTTCTTTGCATTTTACACATCTGGCCGTCACCTTATGGGTCTAAATGTTGATATTTGTTATATTCTATAGTCAGCTTATCCACGTACAAGAACGGGAAATTTAACACCTATGGGCGCCAAGCTATTCTGGCACTACCCTTAAAATATGTCCATGTCCTTCGGTGGTGTGTCGAGGCTGAATGAGTTTAAAAATTGCCCACAAGAGGAATGTCTGGTTTTGTGATGTTTGTTGTTTACGGTGTTTGATCATGGTGTAGTCAAATTGTCACCTGTAATGGGTACCGGCTGATGTCTGGCGTAAAGCAAGTTTCCAGTCTCTCATCCTTTACAGCGGCTTGCGTGACATCACAACAGTACCTGTAGTAACTGACCTGGTTTGTGTGCCCGTTAAAATCAGTGTCGCTAGCCGCCACTTTCACTGCGTAGCTGTACGCAGATTCTGACACCTGTCCACAAAGCAGCACAGTCACTCAATGCAAGTTACACCTCATACAGGCGTTTCCTTTTTTGTCGTTAGGACTGAAGTTTGTTATAAGCGGAGTAATTTATAACGAACATGTGTTGATGGAACCTCTGAAAAAGCGTTGCTATATCCCTCTCTGTAATAACCTGTGTCGACTGTACTATGTCCCAGAAGCACTGCCACTGATCGAGAAATGCACGTGTATCGTTTTACAAACTCGACTTTTATAATTTGATATGACCCATATGGCTTTGAGGTTTAAATTTGATCCCGATTTGGGAAGTTGTTTTTCTGAGGTTCAAGTGACAGTTCGACCGTGATAGTTCAAGGGTGGTGCTGGAATGGCTTGGCGCCTAGATGCGCCAAGCTAAGCTGGCACCACCCTTGGACTATCATCTTTAGCTGTAACCCAAACTATCATCTTCAGTCTTCAATGTGCAAGATATCATCTTTAGTCATCAAAGTACAAGGTATCATCTTTAGTCTTCAGTGTGCAACATTAAAATTTAGTTATACTGTGTCAGGACTCATTGGGTTAAAAAAAAAAAAAGATACCTTAGGCGCCGTTCTCGGCAAATAGAACCGTTTCGTGTTGCATCTCTGTGAGGCAGATCCGTATTTTTGCAAAACCCATTCCGGAAGTCGAATGGGCTTGCGAGACGCGATGTCAATGTAAACCACTTTCCCCGGGAATGTTGCGAGCGTTTTTCCGTCTAGTTTGTTGACCAGCTGACCAGCTGAGAGTACAGAGCTTACGAAGACCTTCCGATATCGAGCAACACGGTGCTGATCTAAACAAACATTCAATACTATCGGCAGACTCAAAGTAAAACTTGGCCGTAAGGTCCAGCTGAAATATGATCACTGACCGGCACACACATTTAACTCATTCAACCAGACGGCCGTATTTCCCAAATTTTGGAGGCGTCATCTAATGACTATGCACCAGTTGCAGGAGATGGATCGACCATGATAATTTTCAAGGGCAGTACCAGATTAGCTTGGCGCCAACAGACAGGCGCCAAGCTAATCTGGCACTGCCAGACCCATCTCCTGCTGTAGGGCGTCAGGGCTGAATGGGTTAAATTTAATAATTTTTTTAAAAATATTTTTTTTTGTGTAGATAGTAAGTCAATTTTTGCGAAAAGGTATAATGGCCCTGTTTAACATCTTAGTTGCCGGGACAAGACGAACGCTACCCAGATGCAAGAAACATAAACCCTCATGAGCCCCCGCAGTCGCGGGGGCTCATGAGGATTTATGTCTCTTGTTAGTCCTGTGTTCCTTTCATCTGTACATCTGTTTACATCTTCTGTTTGTCACGTGAACGTCAGTCGGTCAGTGTGCAGCAGGATACAGCACGCAATTCATGATCTCTAGCAGCGAACGGATTAACAGGATGGTAAGTCTCCTTAACTCATTGAGCCCGAGGTAGGAAATACCCACGATTTTAGAGTTATCATCTGAGGACTGCATTACAATTTAAGAAACGGATCGACCATGATGGTTTAAGGGTGGTGGCGCCAAGCTATTCTGCCACCACCCTTGAACTATCATGATCGAGCCATATCTTGCTGTGGTGTGTCGCGGGCAAAATGAGTTATGTCTATACATCGATAGCTCATTCACCTAAGATGTAAAAACTTGATCGTTTGGCTGTCAGCAGCGGTTTTTGCCGCGAATGATTCCTGCAGGAGTCATCGCGTCAAAAACCGCTGCCGAGAGCCAAACGGTTAACGTGAACTCTGAATAAATCGCCACGTTGTAGCTTTCTTGCCTTTAGTGCCGGTTTGTGAAAAATGGATACATCATGACAGCTCATGGGGTTGTGCTTACCAATAACTTCTACCGTTGGAAAATAAAGGTTCATTGTCATTGTCATTGTGCTTGATACGCTTGCTATCGCGTTCATACAATCTTCTGCGGCTAGTGAACGTTTAGCAGAACCATTCGAGTCTTCTCATTTAGGCAAGGCCATGACATGAACTCTGAACTCAAGGTTAGATATAGTCAGCATTATCTGCCCGCATTTTTGCAATGTGCGATATCTCTTGCCTCGATGAATCTCTTCATTGTTTGTTTGTTTCCTTGTTTGTTTGTTATTTTGTTGGTTTGGTTGGTTTGGTTTGGTTTGGTTTGGGTTTGGGTTGGGTTGGGTTGGGTTGGGTTGGGTTGGTTTGATTTGGTTGGTTGGTTTTGATTGCTTGCTTGCTTCTTATTTCTGTGTTTTGGTGCTTGTTTGTTTATGTTTATTTGCGTTTGTGTTTTGTTTGCTCTTTCATGTTGACACCCTGAAGAACCCTCACCAGGGTCTGCCCTGGGGGACTTGCCTACCCGGCACCGGCCTCCACGTGGCGTAGGTGGGTAGTCCGCTCAGTCCCTGACTGAGTGGGCTAGCGGACGGGTGCCATCTTTGTCCAGGATTAGGACTTGATGTCAGCAGATATGTTGTTCAGCCTTTTCACTGGTCCGGTTTTTAAGGAGCTGTGCTAACCTAGGTCGTACCATGTTGGATTGGTCCTTAAAAATACTCGTGACTTTTTGGTCCTTTGGATCCCAAGTGTTTGCCGTGCTTGGAGACCCGTGTCGGGGGAGAAGAGGATCCTGGTGGCTGAGGTTCCCTTTGGGCTGCGGCTCACTGGTGCCAACACTCCACTTCGGCCTTGACTTCTACCTAAACGGGAGGCTAGTCGTACCGGCCTAGTCAATCGGCTCTTGTCACGTCGAGCCCTATCCCACTGTTGACATGCGGGTTGCTATACGGAGCACCATGCTATAGCTTCTGCTGCTGATTAGGTGCTTTACGCCAGTATTCCCCTGCATTCAACGGTGTGATAGAAGGCGGTGGCTCAAACGGTTCAATCGGGCTTACCCCCTTGAGTATATCTTTCGGGCAGTCTCCATTGTGCGTCGGCTGGAGACCCGCCGACAGTTGCACTTTCCCTTGTTGGGCTCGGTGGCGGGCGGGGACCCCGGGGGATGAATATCTCTACTAATATAATATGGATAAAACCAAAAAACCAAAACTAGCACAGAAACGGCGCATAGACACCGACATTGCACATGACAGTGATTCAGACTGTGAGGAAGCGACGCCTCAGGCGTCTGCCGTATGGCCTCGCTTCCTCATTGTCCATAGCAAGGTGAAGGAGAAACCAGTTACCAAGCTGCATCCTTTTCTGGTGGGGGAGACCCTCAGGAGCCGTGTTGGCAGGCCTGACGCCCAGCGCCTCAGGTCTGGTGACTTGCTGGTGGAGTGCCGTACTCGGGCACACTCCAGCGGGCTACTGGGGCTCTCTTCCATCGGAGACACTCCTGTGGAAGTCACACCCCACAAAACTATGAATTCGTCAAGAGGCGTAATCAAAGATCAAGCTTTGGCAGAACTGTCAGAAGATGAACTTGTAAGGAACCTTAAGTCTCAGGGGGTGACTTGCGTCAGGCGCTTCGCTTCCAAGCGAGGTGGTGGGGAGATCCGTCTCCCTACCATCATCCTGACGTTTGGCACCCCCACCCCTCCTACTACCATCTGGGGAGGTTACTACTCCCTGAGAGTGAAAAAGTACGTCCCTCTTCCCCTCCGGTGCTTTAAGTGCCAAAAGTATGGCCATGGGCAGAAGACATGCCGTCAGGCAGAGGCTTCATGCGCCCGTTGCACTAGGCCCGGACACTCTGCTGAGTCCTGCACAGCCACCCCCCTGTGTGTGAATTGCCAGGGGGCGCATATGGCTTCGGATAAGAAATGCCCTCGTTGGATATCCGAGTGCAAGATTCAGCAGGTGCGTGTGGAGAAGGGGCTGTCCTTTCTGGATGCCAAAAAACTGGTTGAAGGCCCTGGGGCAGCTGCGGCTGCCCCAACCTCTAACACCTCAGTGTATACTTTTAGTGCAGCGGTGGCAGGCAAGCGCCCCACCAAAGACTTTTCATGTCAGACCCCAACTTCTTGGTTGGGGGCGGAGCCTCGGCTCATCTCGCCCCTGGAGAGTAACCCTCCTCCGGTGGTGACAAGGAGCCAGGGAACGCAGAAGGCGGACACTGCCGGTCCGGTTGTGCCGCCTTCTGTTGCCCCTAAGCCTCAGCCCCCACCCAAACCTGTTAGTCAGTCAACTCCAAAGGCTTCTGGCTCTGGTCAGCCTTCTAAGGCCGCTAACTCTAGCGGCAGGAACGCTGCCCAGGACCAGAAGTCTAAGAAATCTATGGGACCGCTGTGCGCACGGGCCCAGAAGGGGAACACAGATGTGCCCCTTCAAAACAAATATGCTGCACTGGAGGAGCGGATGGAGGGAGTGGAAGTTGTTGTTGCTGATGCTGCGGCAGCTCCACCCCCTTCCTCTCCGAAGAACCAGAGGAGGCCCGGGAGCCGGCCCCCCTCTGTTTCTTCAACTCCTTCCAAGGTAAAGGAAAAAGGGGGGAAAAACTCCTTACCCCCAGATCAGACTTAATCATGGACTCTTTGCTTCAGTGGAATTGTCGTGGTTTTCGAGCTAACTTTGAGGAATTACGTCTTTTAGTCAAGTTCTATAACCCCTCAGTCATATCTCTTCAGGAGACTTACCTGAAGACTTCTGACCCTGTGTCTTTTAATGGTTTTAATGTTATACATAAAGGCTCTGATTCGGAGAGGCGCTCAGGTGGAGCGGCTCTTCTCATTAGTAGCCAAATTTTATGTAGCCCCGTTAGCATCGACACCTGTCTTCAGGCTGTCGCTGCTCGGGTTACCTTAAAAAAGACCATAACCATATGCAGTATTTACCTGCCACCATCACTGCGGGTCTGTAGCAATGATATTTTTCACTTAGTAGATCAACTGCCCCCTCCCTTTATTCTCATGGGGGATTTTAACGGTCATGCTCACCTTTGGGGTAGTGACCACTATGATGGCAGAGGTCAGATGTTAGAAGATGTTTTTTCTCAACTTAACCTATGTGTCTTTAACGATGGCTCACCTACATACTCTAACTCAGGTTCCGGATCTAGTTCTGTTCTAGACCTCACTGTGTGTGATCCTTCTCTCATGCTGGACTTTGACTGGAAGGTTCACGATGACCTGTGTGGTAGTGACCACTTCCCAGTAGTCCTGTCATCGGTCAGCTGTGAGGAGGATTCGCCGGTGGGGCGCTGGAATCTCAAGAAAGCTAACTGGTCTCTGTTTGCCTCTCTCTGTCAGTCTCGTCTTACAGAGGAGGTGGTCATGTCAGCTGAAGAACCTGTTTCTTGTTTTACTTCTATTTTGTTGGAGGTTGCAGGTGAAACCATCCCTAGAACTTCCACATCACTCCCTCGGAAGCCGAGAGTACCATGGTTCAATGAAGAGTGCCGCAAGGCCCAAACAATGCGCAAATCTGCTCAGCGACGTGCATTTCGTAATCCGTCGCAAGCAAATATTTTAACCTTTAAAAGACAGCGGGCGAAAGCCCGTTATATTTTTAAACGTGAACGCCGTGCTTCCTGGAGACGCTTCGTCTCATCTTTATCTTCTAGGACTCCGTCCCAAAAAGTCTGGAAGGCTGTTCGAAGAATTAGGGGCAGGGGTGGCTCGGCTTCTGTCGGCCATCTTAGAGATGGTGCCAGTTTGGTCACAGATAAAAAGGCTGTGGCCAATTTGCTTGCCTCCACCATTGCCCATAATTCTTCAACAGAGCATTATTCACCTTTCTTCCAGAGAGAGAAGGAGAAGCGAGAATCTTGTGCTTGTGATTTTATATCGGATAACTCGGAAGACTATAATGCCCCTTTTACGTTTTCAGAATTGCAGCAAGCCATGCAGAAATGTACTGACTCTGCTGCTGGATTAGATACCATCCATTATCAGCTCCTAACTCATCTGCCTGAGGATTCACTCCTTGTACTTCTCAAGGCC
>BTPG01000005.1:136896248-136931290 GCA_036245525.1 Semisulcospira habei | reverse complement strand
TTTAACCATATCTGGATAACCGGTCATTTTCCGCCATCTTGGCGCCAGGCTGTGGTTGTGCCAATTCCCAAGCCGGGTAAGGATCCTTCCGACCCGGGCAACTACCGGCCAATAGCTTTGACATCATGTTTATGTAAAACTATGGAACGCTTGGTCAACGCCCGACTGGTGTGGCATCTTGAGTCACAGGGTCTCATCACAGACCTCCAGTGCGGTTTCCGGCGCTTCCGTAGTACAACTGACCATCTAGTCCGCTTTGAGTCTTTTATCCGAGATGCTTTTGTCAACAAGCAGCATGTCTATGCAATTTTCTTTGATCTTGAAAAGGCATATGACACTACCTGGAAGCATGGTATAATGTCTGATTTGTCGGACATGGGGTTTTAAAGGGCATCTGCCCGTTTTTATTCACAATTTTTTGTCCAACAGGTCGTTCCATGTCCGTGTGGGCTCCACCCTCTCCGACTCCTTTGAACAGGAGATGGGTGTCCCGCAGGGCAGTATTCTATCTCCTGTTTTATTTAGCATTAAAATAAATAACATTGTAAAGGCCGTCAAGGATGATTCTGAATGCTCTTTGTTTGTGGACGACTTTGCTTTGTGTGCACGAGGTCGAGGACTTGCGTCCCTTGAGAGGCGCTTGCAGCTGTGCGTTGATCGCATCCAGGGGTGGGTGTCTCTCAATGGATTCAGATTCTCGCCCTCCAAGACAGTCTGTGTGCATTTTACTAACCAGACGAAATTTTTTCCAGAACCTAGCCTGAGCATTGCTGGAGTGCCAATTAAGGTGGCTGAAGAGGCTAAGTTTCTGGGGGTCATCTTTGACAAAAGATTGACCTTCTGCAACCATGTTAACTACCTTAGAACCTCTTGTCGGAAGGCCCTCGACATTCTTCGTGTCGTTGGTCGTACTGACTGGGGTGCAGACCGCATCGTCTTACTTCGACTGTACCGGGCCCTTGTTCGGTCCAAACTGGATTACGGCTCTGTGGTATATGGCTCGGCTTCCAAGTCTGTTCTGCAGCGTCTGAACACAATTCACCATCAAGGTCTGCGCATATGTCTGGGAGCCTTCAGGACATCTCCAGTTCCTAGTCTGTATGCAGAGGCAGGGGAGCCTTCTCTCAGGCTCCGCCGCATCCGCCTCATGCTCAGCTACGTTCTGAAGCTGAAGGCCCATCCAGAAAATCCTGCCTATGATTGTGTTTTTAACCCGTCGTTTGCAGAGATTTACGATGCCCATCCGGGAGCTGTCCGTCCACTTTCCTTCCGTGTCCGACCTCATCTGCAGGCGGCCGGAGTGGACCTGGACAAAGTTTCGGAATCTCTGCAACACGTCACTCCACCCTGGCTACTACCAGTTCCTGACATCTTGCTGGACTTGACTGCCCACAAGAAGGATTGTACTCCACCAGCCATATACCAACAGAGCCTCAATGAACTCCTTTCAATTTTTCCTGGCTATTGTCGTCTTTATACGGATGGGTCCAAGTCTGAGGATGGAAGAGTGGCTGCGGCTGCAGTGTCCTCTCGCCATCCTAGACGCCCATTTAAGCTCCGTCTCCCTGACCATTCCTCTGTATTTAGTGCAGAACTGCAGGCCATTCTGCTAGCACTCAAGCATGCCTATCAGTCTCGGGAAAGGAACTTCCTGATTCTGTCTGACTCTCTTTCTGCCCTGCAGGCCCTTCAGGGCGCGGGAACAGACCATCCACTGCTGGTGCAGATTAGAGAGCTCTACGCGGACTTGATGAAGGAATATTATGACATCATTTTTATTTGGGTCCCAGGCCATGTGGGCATCGAAGGCAACAGAATCGCAGATTCTGCTGCCAACAGTGCCCGCAGTGACCCTGTCCCTGACACACAGACTGTCTATAGTGATTTTAAACCTGTTATTAGTGCGTACATAGCCCGCGAGTGGCAGTCCGAGTGGGACAAAGAGGAAGGGAACAAGCTTCATGAAGCTCTTCCTAAGTTGTCTGACAGTCTACCTTTCCGCTGCGGCAGCCGCCGTGAGGAGACTGTCCTTGCTCGGCTCCACATCGGGCACACATATGTTACGCACTCTTACTTACTTAAACAGGATGAGCGTCCATGGTGTTTTGCCTGTGATGAGCAGTTTTCTGTTCGACACTTTTTGCTGTATTGTGCTGACCTAATTGACACCAGATATAAACACTTCACAGCAGACTCCTTGAAGGTTTTGTTCCGGGATGTTCCCCCGGACAAAATCTTCAATTTTTTGAGAGAATGCAATATTTTTAACAAGATCTGAGCATTCATAGACTATGTGAATTTTTTATTTGCCCTTTTTGAGAGTCTGTAGACGTTTCTTTTCCAGACATGTGCGACATTTTAGCCTGAGATTTTTAATCTATATTTACATCTTGTCTTAAGACCTTGCTTTTAGTCTGGCTGACCAGATTTTTACCCATCCCGCCGTGAGATGGCCTTAGTCGCCTGCTCGGCGTTAAACCCAAATAACTAACTAACTAACCTGGGGGACTTGGGTGGGGTTAACTACTTTTTATTTCCCAGGGTCACCCTGGTCAGCCCCACAGGGTGGGTTTTCCCCTCTACTCTGGGGCATATGTTTCTGTCTACCCTTGGTCCATTCACCTGTATTTTCCTTTAAACTCTCCCTAATGTCTGCGGATTCAAAATCCACTGGCCAGAGAAGATCAGCAACATCAGACTCTGGGCGAGAACAGAGCAGATAACAGCAGAGAATGAAATTGGGCGAAGAAGATGGGGATGGATTGGTCAAAGTCTGAGAAAGCCAGCTTCCAGTATCACTAGGCAGGCATTGTCATGGAATCCCCAAGGAAAGAGGAAAAGAGGTAGGCCAAGAAACTCCTGGCGTCGAGACCTCCAAGCAGACATCAAGAGAATGGGAACCACCTGGAGTAAAATCGAAGGAAAAGCACAGGACAGGAGTCGCTGGAGGTCTCTCGTCGGCGGCCTATACCCGGGTAGGGGTGACAGGCGTAAGTAAGTAATGTCTGCGCTTCCTGTAGCTCTTGATATGGATGTGTGTTGCTAAATGGTCTTAGGTTTATTTAGCGTTTTAGACCGGCTGGCGACATACATTCAATATTCTGTTTAGTTGGGTTTTTTTCACAAGCAGTGCAGGCTCGTCCTGAGAAAGTCTTGTTGCTGTCGGGACGTTAAGCAATGTACAACCAACCAACACTGAAGAATATTGGCTGAATGGAGCCATTTGAGGCAAGGCAGAGCTCACACAAAGGCTACGGATAGGCAAATCCGACGTGGTAAGAAACCTTATAAAGCATTTCGAGGAACAGAGTCATGGGCACCACACAGTCGATCGCCTCCGGAGCAAGGAGTGTGGAGAAAGACAGCGGTCTCTGGTCAGACGTGAAAAGACATGAGAGAACCTTAGTAAAGCAGACCAATATTAGTATGATATCTAAAGGAACTCTGGGAAGACTTCTGATGGGTAGGGTAGAGCGCGTTTGGACATTTCCGAGCGCAGAGATCCCATGTGGACCGAAGTGAACTGAACATCTCCTGGCCGGCCGCTCCGGCAAAATCCGTCAACTGTGCTTTGAATCGACGTCTATAATTATTATTTTCCAGGCAGTGTTGTGCCATCAAGTTCCTAGGAAACAGTGATGTACTTTTTCACTAACTTATTTGATAGAATATCGTCTTTATCAGAGTTTTGTAATACTGAGTCAGATCGACTTCACCTTCTGTGTAACAGTCGGAATTTCAACCTACTTCCAGCCAGCCTCTATAGTCAAAGAAGAGCGTGCGGATGAACTGTGGACTGATAACTAATCATGTGCTATTCCGGGCTCATCCTACACTGTTTGCAGACTGGTGCCAGATTTTTCTTTATTCTGTCTGACTCCACAGAAAAGCGTGAAAGCACACAGAGAAGTATCTACCAGCGAGCTTTACTACTTTCGTAGTTACTGCATTTCCTCCTGGCGGCCGTGTCTATGTAGCATCTGCCTGGCTCGCCGACTTTCGCTGTTGACAGACATTTCCCAACAAGCAGTGTGCCTGTGAAGTGAACAGGACTGTGCGTGGGGTGTGTGGGTATTTTAATATAACGACTCATGACGGATACCAGAATGATATTTATATGTTTTAAATAGTCACAGGTGGTGTTGACGGACTTTGTCGGAGCGGTGCCCTGTAAATACCGGCGCTGTACTGACCGTTGTTTTTATGTTGCCTAGATTGAGGAGATTATTTTCCTTTCGACGGTAATTTGTTTCTGCTGTTAACTTGTATTTTTATGTACTAGCTTTAGTCAAGTGGAAATTTAACAAAAGAGCATTATTTATACTAGTGTGTTCAGGAGACTCAGGGCTGTCTTAGCGGCATTCTGTTTGTGTCAGGGTGGTTCGGGTCGGGATTAGGCCACTGGCGCCGCGCGGCCATTAGATGCCTTGGCGACGGGCTTCACCCGTCCCGAGTCATTGTCCGTTTTGTAGCTCAGTTATTGTAATTTGTGGAATGAGCGAGTGATTGAATGTAAGCAGCACCTGCGGTGGCAAGACAATTTTTGCTGTGTATGATTATTTTCTATCACAGCACTGAACAACAAAGTCATCTTGAATCAGTCGGCTTGAATCTTAAACGGCTAGTCTTCCCATACTTTACAATATGCTAGTTTAATACCTAGACGTACTCATTCAATGCGACTCGCATCAATAGATGCGAAAGTGTCGTATAGCGTTGCCGGCGGCAACGCTATGCGACACTTCCGCATCTATTGATGCGATTCGCCTGGCCGGAATGAGCCAAGCGAGGTCTCGTGTGCTGTCACCTGAGACAATAGTGAGTGGCGCCACACTGTTCACGCACGTTCCAAAGGCTGGCATGTAAAAGGAGGTAAAAGTGTGGGGTTAGGTTAGGATGTACAAAGATATCCTTCAAAAGCGACATGTTTGTCGCAACGGGGTACTGAAAACATCCGCTTGCACTGTGTGATTCTGTCCTGTTTTGGCGTAAGCTATGTAGGTGTATTCTTATGAAAAGCGAGATTTTCAATGTCTTAGATTGAAAATCTCGCTTTTTTCACAAAAAAATGAACATACTGTCTTAACCTACTGACATAGTGGCAGTAGGTTCACATTTCTCGCTCTATAATCTCCACTAGTACAATACTACAAAACTACTGTCATGATTATGGTAAGATGAATCAGTAGTGATAGGTCATCTTAACTTTTCGTCATTTCTCTTTTGTAATGTAATTAACTCATTCAGCCCGCAACACACCACAGCAAGACGTGGCTCGACCATGATAGTTCAAGGGTGGTGGCATAATAGCTTGGCGCCTATAGGCAAAAAGCTATTCTGGCACCACCCTTGAACTATCATGGTCGATCTGTCTTCTGAATTGTAATACAGTCTTCTGAGGATAACTCCAAAATGTTGGTATTTCGTACCTCGGGCACAATGAGTTAAGTACAATACAATGCAGGGTGAAATATAAATGAATAAAAGGGAAATATGATGTCAGACGGGCAAAAGAAAACCCAGTGAAAAACAAGATCTGCTCAATAGGGTAAGTTTGTTTCAGTAGTCGGTTCTGATTTGTGGTACATTAAGTGGCCGAATAAATATACACACTGATGACAAAAAAAGACATCATTACAATCATTGCAAACGCTTTACTGTTTTTAAAGATTACAATAATGTTGCTTTTTTATATTTTTACTCGTCAGTACATTTTCCAACAATGTGGATACGTTTCCCGCAGGATGCATCTCCTGGATGATACATTTTACATGTCCTTGCATGTAATGCAAATATCAACACCATGACGCTTTTTTTTCTCAGACTACTAAAACTCTGAGCTGAATATAAAAAGTCTGTAATTACTGAAGTATGGAAGCCTGACCCTTTTAACGCACGGAATAGTCTACTGTGGATGAACTCATTCGCGGTCAGCCGCATACGGATGCGCGGTATAAGCCGCGCATCCGGATGCGGCTGCCCCAAATGAGTTAAACTGTAACCATAACACGTGTTATTTAGCCCTTATCATTCGGAATACACCAGTGTGTGAAATAAGTTTGACTAAAATAGTTCAAGGGTAGTGCCAGAATAGCTTGGCGCCTCTAGGCGCCAAGCTATGCTGGCACCACCCTTGAACTAAAGCCATTGGTCTATAGCTTTATCTGTAAGTACTATAATGTAGCTTGCATATGGCAGTTTACAGATTTGAAGCTTTTAGCCTCAGTATGATATGGGTTAATAAGTCTTGTGACAACTGCAGTACAACATCATTTGAGCGACCATCCTAATGAGAGATCACCTGTCACTAATGACGGTCTTAAATGACAGGTGACACTTTTTCCCTTCAAAACTTATCTCGAGAGAACACTTGTCTTTTAATACCACTATTTTCTTGGAGAAAAAAAGTAGATGCTTTGAACAGATTTAATTGTTAATGAGTTAGGTTTGGTATCAGCTTTTGTACGTATGCGGAAGAGTGTAACTGGAGTAGGACGTTGGACACCCACAAGAGGTTTTTCTGGTTATACGGGGGATAAATGTCAGATCGACTGTCACTGTGAGGGACATGGTACCTGCAACCAAGGTAAAACAGCCATCCGGTGCCGACGAACAGCAGAACCTTTTTTTTAGCAGACCACACTCATGAGAAATCACCTGTCTTTTAAAAACCATCATCTAGGTGTCTTTAACCCCTTCACTCCCGAGAAAATTGCACACCACACTACTGCAAGAGGTATAGATCCTCATAAGCCCCCGCTGCAAATGCGGGGTCTCGAGGATCTATGCCTCTTGCTGAAACCACTGACTTTGCATCCATTGTTCATGGGACGGCTGCAGCTCTTTCGCGTTCAACTGACACAAATTTCAGACGTATTATGTGCGTGCAGTACAAATACAAATTAGTCTGAGCAAGAGGCATAGATTCTCATGGGCCCCCGCAATTGCCTCTAGCTGAAACCACTTTGTAGCCATCGCTCATGTGACGGCTGCAGCTCTTTTGCGTTGAACTAACACAGACTTCAGACGTACAATGCATGTACAGTGGCAGTGAAATGTGTAACCATCTAAATGATGGTCTTTCAGTAACAAGTGACTTTTTTTTTTTTTTTTTTTTTTTTTTGCCTGCATGACTTTCCTCTTAAAAGAACACACGTATGTTAAGAACATCTTTACTTACAAAAAGTTATTGTTTAAAACAGTTTCTGCTGTTTTCGAATCGTATTTTCTTATGAACGGTATATTGGAATAATTAACCGACCAATAAACATGCCACTTAGCAAGTAGCAAGCAAGTAGCAAGTAGCAAGCTTGCTACTGGACAGCGTGACAGAGGGGCACCAAAGAAGAGATACAAAGACTGTCTCAAGAAGTCACTTAGTGCCTGCCAAATCGACCACCACCAGTGGTCTTCGCTTGCTGCGGACCGTGACACCTGGCGCTCCACCATTTACAAGGCAGCTGTCTCCTTTGAGGACTCTCACAGAGCTAGCCTTAAGGACAAGCGGCTCAGGAGAAAAAAACAGAGATGCCGCAGCTCAGAACCCTGGCCATACCTTCCCCTGCAGCCACTGCGGTCGAACCTGCCTGTCTCGGATTGGCCTCCGCAGCCACGAACAAGCCTGCAGACGTCGTGGGCAACTCCTATAAAATCTTCGTTCGCGAAGTCAAGCCAAGAGAGAAACGTGTCACTTAGTAATTACACATACATTAGCTTCGAGAGGGGGAGTTCGGGTTGGGGGGGGGGAGAGAGAGAGAGAGAGAGAGAGAGAGAGAGAGAGAGAGAGAGAGAGAGAGAGAGAGAGAGAGAGAGAGAGAGAGAGAGAGAGAGAGAGAGAGAGAGAGAGAGAGAGAGACTAGAGAGAGAGAGAGTTTCTTAAATCTTGACATGCGAATGCCGTGAATCACGAAAAACCCTTGTCGTGTTTCGTCATTAGTGACTTTTTTCCCACAAAATCGTTACGGCTCAGATCTAAAATTTCATGATATGTAGTTAGCAAAAGTTTTCGTGGGGCCGTCGCAACAAACACCGTTAACACACACAGCGTCTTTCAGTCCTTTACTTTGCGTGCCATATTGTTGTTTGTTTGTCGTTTTCAGACGGAACATGCAGGTGTCAGAAGGGATAGAAGTGGTCGGCAACGTCGGAGACAGCAGGTGTGTGTGGGATTGCACATGTACAACAGGTAAGCTGCTAATACAGTCCATTAAATCATTCGCGGCCAGCCGCATCCGGATGCGCGGCATAAGCCGCGCATCCGGATGTAGCTGGCCGCGAATGAGTTAACCCTTTCACTGGAGACAAAACGACTCCTCAAAAGCATCTCTCTGTGCATGTGGTAATACTTCACTACTCCCGCAGAAGAGCCGCAGACAGGACGAATTTCAGTTCGATTTCTAAGTCTGCGGCAAGCAGTTTTAAAAAGAAAGCCATTAGTTAGAGTATGAAATATGAGTTATGGGACCATGTTTATTATCTTGTGAGCTATGTTTAATTTTATTCTCATCCAGGCATCCAGTGTATTGGTCCCGGTGAGTGCGGGTGTGCCCACGACTGTCACTGGGGCGCCTGTAGGAACGGATAGTGTGAATGACAGGGATACAGGGGAGACGACTGCTCCGTATACGACGCTAACATGTGGGTAAAACATCGTTGCATTGATAACTTAAGGTTATTGCGCCAGAGAGGATTGGCGTCTTTTAAGCTGCCAAGCTAATATGTCACTCCCCTTGAAATGTCATAGCCAACCCCTCTCGCAGAGCTGGTATAGACATATTTATCTCACTCAGTTTTAAATAGAGTGTCGTAGAGCGTTGCCTTGGGCAACGCTATACGACACTATTGCAGCTATTGATGGGAGGGGGGGGGGGGCGAGGGAAGGGCGCCTTGAATGAGCTATCATCGGAAGCCTACAAAAGTCGCAAATTGACCTACATATTGATTGTTTCCCAAGCATGATGAACAAAGATGTGACAGTGCTCGCATCAGCTACTACTCGGCAGAGCTCAAGTGGGTGGGCATGCCCAAACAGTCGCAGGAACCCTGGGTCACACAGAGGGTCGGGGTCAGCAGTTGGAACACCTACGAGCACGATAAAATCACGCGGAGGGACGACGGCTACCCTGCAAGTGTTCTTTGGGTATGGCTGTAGTTAAACGTTAAAACGTTTAGGGCTTAACGTCTTTTGTGAGTTTAAAGACGGGGCACCGAAAAGCGGTCTGTCTAAATTTTGACTCCAGCTGGATTTGAACTCACGACCTTTCGGACGAGAGTCGAACGCTGTACCATCAAGTCCTCTTTCTCCCCTATGGCTGTAGTGATAAAAGCTCTACCACATACTGTCAAAAGAGAGTAAGTGCATGTTTGTGTGAACAGCGATATGTGTATTGTATTACAAGTAAAATCTCGCTTTTCACAAAACGAAACTTCACGCCTTTTGCCTTTCTAGGGCAGATCTGATCTCGGGACATGGATCGACCATGATAACCAAAGGCGGGTAGAGTTAAGGCTTATCTCGGGAAGGGCGCGTCGGCACAAGAGGGCAACGCCACCCGACCTGACAAGACCTTTTAACCCCTTCATTCATCGACCCAAACCAAAACCCGTCCAAAAACCATGGATACAAATTAGTCTCAGCAAGAGGCATAGATCCTCATGGATCCTCAGAGGCATAGATCCTCATGGGCCCCCGCAGTCGCGGGGGCTCATGAGGATATATGTCTCTTGCAGTTGGATCGTGTTGACGTTTTCTCGGCAGTAATGGGGTTAAATTGTATTGCTTATTGCAATGCTGGAGTCCGCTATTAGTCAACCTCTAGGCACAAGAATGCAGATAAATAAACACTTTTTGGTGGGTTACACAACAACTGCATGTATGTGTTTTGTAATACACAGTTGGTAGCAGTTTCACACCAAAAGTAACTATACAAATGTGATAAACTAGATAATGTCATCGACAGGAATTTCCAGGGGCTGGCCCTACGTAGTCAGATAAATAAAAACTGAGCGGGTTACGTAACATAAAATATATGTGTGCGTGTTATGTACGATTTATACAAAGATATAGCTGTGACAGAAGTCCACAAAGCCTGCTGAAGACGAAACGCAATGGGGACTCGTCCTTTAGCAGCTATATGTTTTTGGTATTATTTTGAGTATTTAACTGTTGAAAACGATGACCAAGTGACTCTCTCTTTTCCAGCGGGAATGTCTGTAGCAAAGCTGATGTACCGAGGGTTTGGTGAACACAAGCATAATGGCAGCTACACTGTGTTGTATGACGGCGAGGGCGACATTTCCTTTCACGGCGTTGGAAACCACTTCAGTTACGAGGGCAAAGGTGTGTATAAGGTTTTTCGTACTCACAATTTTACTTGCTATATTAGTGAGGTTACGTTTACGCAGAACGACTCCCAACAACGAACGAGAGTAAAGTCACAGCGGATAACCAGCTTCTACCGTAAGAATTGAAAACACTCCCAACATCTCCAAGAGGCATAGATCCTCACGAGCCCTCGGGGCTCTTGAAGATGTTTGGAGTGTAGTCGGAGATGTTTGGAATGTTGTCGGAGATGTGTGGGGTGTTGTCTGTGATTATAGTAGAAGCTCGTTTGCATCCGTGATTTCGCTCGTTCGTTGTTGGCGGTCGTTCGTTGCAAACGCAAACCGACTATTGTGGTGTATCAGCTTATGCTTCAAAGATTTATTTTTGTCTGATTTAGGCACAGAAACGACTAGGTCTAAAAGGATGGAGCCAACAAACGAAAACGTGTTCGCTTTATGGCCAGTCATACGTTGAGTACACTCACCGCAGTCCGTGAGTTGAGTGATCGCCTGTCAAGTGATCATTAATTTTTGTTACAGTTTCCCGTGTGTGTTTCTGTTATCAGGCCGCAAGGTAGTGGAGATCGGAAATATTGGAAATAACGGCATTATATTCCACTATTGATTGCACGTTTACGACGAATGCTCCAACGTTATCGGCAGGTGTACGTGAGTACTCCAACGAGGTGTGGAACTCACTGTTCCGGCAGACACTGTACACCCAGGAGCAACGCAAGCTAATGTTCGTGTTCCCCGGCGCCGACGCGCAAACAGCCGGCCTGAAGTTCTTTGTCAAGCGCGCCACCGAAATCGCGAACATGTAGACGCGCTGAGGTAATAATTAGGTAACCTTGTAACATTGGTTAACCCTTTGGGTGTCGGTAGCGGTTTCAGTCGCGATAATTCCTGCAGGAATCATCGCGACTAAAATTCGGCTACCCGCGACACCCCGAGGGGTTATACGTCGTATACTGTACTCCGCCGAGCGAGTCAGTAAATAAACGTAACAGCTTCCCGTACAGTTTTCGGATGCCGATAGATCCGCTCAGAGAGTATACGCCCCAAGTACACTTATATCCAAATGAGATGATATGCATCTCATTTGAATAGAAGTGTACTTGTAGCGCACTTCGCGGGTCGGTCTATCTTTGTAGTATTCCCGCGAAAAGTACGGGATACTGACAGGCCAACAACCTGACCAACTATGATCTCATATTTATGTTACTGCACTGATATTGTAATGTGTGACTTATAGTCAAGTTCTAATTGTCCACCAGGCCTAGGAATCATAGCCCGGGCGCGTGACTAACGTGATTGCCTGGCAGACCAACTACCTGGCCAACAATGACCACATGCTGGCGGAGCTCGGCGATCGCAAATCCAGCTTTCAGGCGATCGCCATCACGGGCTATTTCGGGTGCGACAATCTTGTCAAGGACCACGTGAGTACCATCCAAGTATGCAGACTGTCCACGGGCCGGCTTTGGACGCACTTGGTCCACATCAGCCCGAGGACTCTCACTTGCTTAGATAACGCTACTTTCAATTTGTGGACGCATTTCTTGAGCTTTGGCAAGGTACAATGCAGTTCACATCAGTTCTGCTGTCTACTGTTTTCCTTCAGTATCAAGCGAACTCTTGTAGTACACTAACATCACACTACTTTTGAGCTAATTTACGAAAGACATTAAGCCCATTTATTAAAGCGAGATTTTCATCGTATCACAATGAAAACCTCGCTTTTCATAAAACGGGTGTACTGTCTTTTATGGCAAAGTTATATGCGCTTACTCGTACCCTGTGCCACACGTCATGTGATACGCGTTTTCGTGTGTACTCTGCTGATGATGTTTGTTTGCTGAAGGTGAAGCGATTACATTTGTTGCGTGCTGCCGGGTCCGTCGTTTTGCGCCCTACGTCTGAAGGCTGTCAGGTTCAAAATCAGACAGGCCAACACAACAGAGCAGTAAGGTCTAAAACAACGGTATGTTATTTTCGTTCTTTCTGCAGGCGACTGAGATGCCGACCGTGACGATGATGGCAGAGATCCAACGTGACTTGTGCGACGTGGGCCTCGCTGCCGAGAAGACAATGAACAGGCATTATATGGATTTGGCTAGAGGAATTAATCCATTCAGCATTGACACAGTATTTGGATGGACCATGATAGTTCAAGGAGGGTACAGGAATAGCTTGGCGCCAAGCTATTCGTGCACAACCCTTGAACTATCACGGTCGATCTGTCTCCTAATCTAAATGAAGTCTTCAGAGGACTCCCATATTTAGGAATTGCGATATTTGGCGGTTAATGGGTTAATCCGGCCACAGGAGCACGCTTATCTGAACAAAAATCCCCGGGTGTATGTCAGACGACGATGATGGTTTGCTTATAATAATAGAATTATGGCTATTGGGGTTTATATATTTTTTCAATACTGTCTACATGACAAACGCCTCTGGTTCATCTGCTAAACGCAAATTCGAAGGAGCTGATCGACTACTGATGGTAATCAAGACGCCAGGCGTATTCACCACCTTTTGCACGTTATCATCTCCCGCAGTTAATGCTGTACGCTACACATAGACTTGCAGGGTAGCTTTCACAGCCAGTCACAGACGAAGGATATGATAGATCTGATTTAAAAAGTCAAACGTAGTGACTCTCTTTTGTGCTAAACTTCTTTTGTCTCACGGCCTTTTTTTTTTTTTAGGTGCACAATCTAAAGCTGGTGACGTACGAGGGCGGCCCAGGCATGGTGAGCCAAAACAACGCTGACTGAGGTGTCCGAGACTAAAATCCATCGCCTTTCATCTACCGGACCCGGCCATCCAGAGACCGGTGCAGGACGTGCTGGAGGCCTGGTACAACATAGTCACTTCTAACTCGTCGAGCAGCAAACCAGATACTCATGGTGTGAGAAAGAGAAAAAGTGTGAACTCGTTCGAGACGAGCCGCATCCGGATGACTTGGCTGTAGCCAATGCAGCACGTCTCGAATGTGGTACGTGCAGTTGTACAGTTCCCTAGTACCTTCAGTCATAAGAAATAGTTGGAACAGTTAGTCTTGGGGCAAGAGGCGAAGATTCTCATAAGCTCTTACAGGTGGAAGGGTTTTAAGATATCTCTGCACTACCTTTGACCGACCCATTTCCCCCACCGCCTGCCCGGTGTGTAGTCTGTTCAGATGCCTTCTAAAGGCGAACGAATACACTGAATGGCGGAAACTTAGGACCTGCCAAACGGTGTACGTAAGTGGCCGGCCCTGTGGCTGCCGATAAAACGCGCTACCGACAGCCACAGCGGTAGTCATAATGTACATCCTCTCTCTCTCTCTCTCTCTCTCTCTCTCTCTCTCTCTCTCTCTCTCTCTCTCTCTCTCTCTCTCTCTCTCTCTCTCTCTCTCTCTCTCTCTCTCTCTCTCTCTCTCAGCCGCCTAGCCACGTCATTGACATTATTGGGACAAGTCCTATATATGAACGGCTTCCTTCTACATAGCGTTCCTTCAGTTCATATGTCTTATGGTGGTTTTCATGACTAACATTATTCATTCACTGTCAAGTGGTTGCTGAGTGGTTTTCTTTCCTAATTTCTCAACTGATGTTGGGAGTAGCGGATAAAGCTATGCAAGGTTTTTGACCGAGCTGTAATGCGCGACATTAATTGCCTGTGCTGACGCCGCCGTATAGTGTTTTGACCGCTGTGCCATGTTCCGCCGCAATTGTTGCAAGCGGTGGGCATTTAACTGTGACCGTGAAGTGAGTTGTTTTACTGTGGCAGTGAGGCGAGTAGTTTACTGACTGGACTGTCTTGTATAGCCCAGTGAACTATTGACGCTAAAAGCCGATTAGCTCCCCAGGGCAGCGGCATCTAGTGTTCATCGGTTTTAAACCCGTTGCTAGGCCTATTTTAAGTATTTTTTCTATTTGTAAATTTTATTAATTAGTTACATTATTAAATTTAGCCTTTTATATTAATTTCTTTCACTTCATTCGTCTTTTGAACAATTTTGCTGTTTGACTGATCAGAAACGATATACATATTATATAATAATAATAATGATTATTTATATAGCGCTTAATCTTACTCAAAAGCTCTAAGGGCTTTACAATCTGTACACAAAACTAAAAATACAATGACATATGCACATAACAAACAAAACGCAATGCCCGAACACACCACTTTTACAATAAACTAAACAATACATACATAATAATTTATATTCTAATTAACATTCAGTCTAAACAAGGAGGATTGCAGAACTACAACTAAGGCATCAAACACTGGCAGTTATTCAAAGTAAAGCTTGAAGAGGTGAGTTTTCAACGACCTCTTGAAGTCAGAGACAGACTCGCTGTTTCTGACCTCAAGACACTGAGGAAGTGTATTCCATAACACGGGGGCTTGATAAACAAAAGTGCGCTGACCAAATGTTTTAGTTTGGACAGAAGGTACACACAACTTCCGTTTATCAGAAGAGGTTTGATTGATTGATTGTACATTGCTTAACGTCCCGACAGCAACAAGGCTTTCTCAGGACGTGCCTGCACTGCTTGTGAAAAAAAACTAAAACAGAACATTGAATGTATGTCGCCAGCCGGTCAAATACATTAAATAAACCTAACACATGGGGCCTAAATAAAGCTAAGACCATTTAGCAACACACATCCAATATCAAGGGCTACATGCAGTGCAGACAGTAGGGAGGGTTTTAAAAAGGCAAATACAGGTAAATGGACAAAGGGTAGACAGAAACACATGCCCCAGAATAGAGAGAAAAACCCACCCTGTGGGGCTGACCAGGGTGACCCCGGCTGGGAACTAAAAAATACCTAACCCCACCCAAGTCCCCCAGGGCACACCCGGGTGGGGGATCAGAAGAGGAGCGGAGCTCACGAGAGGGTGTATACACATGCAGCAAAGAGGACAAGTATTCCGCGGGCTGGTGCCTGAAAGGCAGTTAAAACAGATTAACATAACTTTGTATTGAATACGTGAGGACACAGGTAGCCAGTGAAGGGACTTCAAGATGGGTGTGACATGCTCAGTCTTACGGACTGCATTGTTCAGAATATTTTGGAGGCGATCAATGAGATACTGAGGGCAGCCACAAAGCAAAGAGTTACAATAATCTAGCTTGGACAGCACAAATGCACAAACTAGTGTTTTAGTGGCTTCCACGGTGAGCAGGTGACGAACTGAACTAATACGACGAAGTTCCAGATAAGCTGATCTACACACTGCACTGACATGCTGTGTGTTACGTGGTGGAGTTGTAGTCGAAGTATGATAAACACACCAGACGCACACACACGTAGAGTTCTTTAAAGTAAACCTCGTTCAGCTGCAATCCGTCACACGTGGCTTAAGGATGTAGACAATACTGGAGTAACAGTTCCAACAAATTTAATTCAGCGATGCGATATCCTCACAGTAATGCACTTTCAAATGCACAAACTATTGAATACAAAGTCTCTTTTGCTATGTCCACACTACGACTCAGAGTTTCTCACACACAGCGTCTCTCGCAATAAACTGTGTATCTCTACAACTGACAAAGCAAGACAATGTACTAACGGGCTTTCCCAGTGCCCTCCTTATATATACAATCAAATTCCAGAATCTTCTACGGAAATCATGAACTCAAACAACCAGAACGAAACACGCAGCCGAAGTTCATTAACATAAACTTTCCAGAAACAATATAACAGGCTACAAAAATACGGCTGCTCACTTCAGCTCTAAATTCTAGCGTATAATGAAGACACATAAAAGTATGGTATCCCTATCTATGATAGCTCTAAAAGGTACGAGAACATTCCCAAAACAAAACAAAAGCTGCTCACTTCACGCGCACAGGAAAACAAAAAGTAGCGAAAAATGTTGCGATGTCAACTAACCGACGTGACACTTACGAGGCCAGTAGACAGTGCGACCCTTCTAGCACGCTCCGGACTAAACTTAACAAAACGAAAACGGCTCTACTCACGAACAAAAGGAAATCTAACTAAAAAGGCACGTGAATCGTAACCGTGATAGCTCAAATAAACATCGGATCGTTACCTACGAATAACACATGACCGCTCTCACAGGATAACACAACCACAATCGTAACATTACCCCCCTCTTAAGAATGAAATTTCACAAAAATTTCTTCTCAAATTTCAAAAATACGGTTGTGGCTGTGTAAACCTACACAAAACCCTAAACAAAATATAATTTCACATCAAAAATCAAAATAAAATAAACGTCTCACAATTCCTGTAAACAGTCCTGAGCATCGAAATGTTTCATACAAAAGTTCTGGACACAAAAATGTTCAATCAAACTGCTCTGCTCAGGTAATCTGCTCCGAAGTTCTGCGAACCCTTGATAGACTGTAGTTTAATGTCCAAAAGGTTCTCGTCGTCAAGTCTTTCGTCATCACCAAGACGCACCGATGCGGCCATTTGTGTATTGTCTTGACGACCTCTCGCAATATACTTCTTTAGCAAATTAGCATGGTACGTTTTCACCTTGTTGTTGACCTTGACTCTGTAGTCGTTGATGCCAACCAACGTATGGTTCCTTCCACTGCATCAGAAGTTTGTTGTTGTCGGTAGGAAGAAGAACCAACACTTGGTCACCTGGCTGGAATCGTCGAGGTTTTGCCTTACGATCATAGTAAAGCTTCCCCTTGTTCTGCGCCTTCCGTAGTTCTTCTCGAGCCATCCTGAGGGTATCTTCCAGCTTCTCTCTCAGGTCGAAGACGTACTGGTAGCTGATTTTCACCTCAGGTGCGTCGATATCCTTGGTCCACAGCTCCTTCAGGATGTGCATGGGCCCCCTTACAGTCCTACCGTACAGTAATTCAAAAGGGGAAAACCCTGTCGAATCCTGAGGAACTTCACGGTATGCGAAGAGCAAGGCATTGATGTATCTATGCCACAACCTTGGCTGCTCAGCGCACAGTTTCTTCAACATAGCCTTTAAAGTTCCATTAAACTTTTCAACCAGCCCATTACACATGGGGTGATATGGGATGGTAGTAAGGTGTCGGATGCTCAATAGCCGGTTGACTTCCTCCATGCAGTCTGAGACGAACTGAGTTCCTAGGTCACTCAGGATCTCTTCAGGAATTCCTAAACGGCTGAACATGTCGACGAGCGCCTCTGCTACTGTTGGAGTGTCGATCTTTTCAATGGTATGGCTTCAGGATAACGTGTAGCGTAGTCCACCAGGGTCAAAATGTATCGATGACCATCTTCACTCGGAGGAGATATTGGCCCCACAAGGTCAACAGCTACCCGCTTGAAAGGCATATCGATCAATGGCATTTTCTCTAGAGGAACCTTGGGTACCTTTCCCTTGGAGATTGTCTTCTGGCATATGTCGCACGATCTACAGAATCGGGTGACGTCGCCTCCCATATCAGGCCAGTAGAAGACGGCTCGGATTCTATCGAGCGTCTTGTTGATTCCCAAATTAATGTCCTCCCAATATGGAATCATGTGCCAATTTCATCACCTGCATTCTCAAAGGTTCAGGAACTACTACTTGACGCACAGGTTTATCTCCAGTGCTGTCGAATATCCGGTACAGGATATCTTTTCTGGTCTCGAAGGTTATCTCTTTTCCCTTACGCGTTACGGGCTCGGACTGACCTCGAAACTTGTCAAGCGTGGTGTCGGCTCTCTGTAGCTCCACTAGCCTTTCTCTATTCACCACTGCTGCTTCCGTGTTGTCCGCCACTTTAAGAGGGATGGTCTGATGATTCTTCTTTGCTTGACTTCTCGTGGTAACAGCACATATTTCAGGTCTCCACTCTGGATCTGGATCGTCTGCGTTTCTGGCACCATTAATGTTTCCGATGATGAGGTCGTAGACTGGTGTCTTCACGCACAACGCTTTCACCTCTCCTGTCAAGTATGGGGTGTCGACACTGACTTTGGCAAAGGGGATAATTCTTACAGTTCCGTCAGCCAAAATGAGGGTGGTCCACTCCTGTAGCTTCTGGTCTTCAGCTACAAGGTCCTCTCTCACGATGATGCAGCTATAACCAGTGTCTCTCAACACTCTCACTGGTGTGTCGCCGACGAATCCCGACACCAGCGGCATGTTCGGCACTTCATTCTCAGGCAGCGTGATGTTTGAGACTGGTAAAAATGTAGTCCCATCTCCTACTGGGATGCGTCCATTCTTTCTAAAAGATTCGATCAGCTCTGGTGTCACTCGCGTTTCTCTAGATTCAAAGTCATTGGATGACGTCACATCATTGGCTAATACAGCGGCAGCTCTGTGTTGAGACGTGGTACTGCTTCTGCCTGCTATCCCACGATCTTGGTTGGATCTTCTGATGTTGTCGCCTCGGGGAACATCTTTAGAAGGACACCGTATCGCTTTGTGACCTTTCATTCCACAGAGAAAACATGTCAGGTTCTCCACCGGCTTGTATCTCGGGGTGTCTATGACATTGTGGATTTCCTCTGCTGGTGTAGACACACGCTGTGGCTTACTGGACCCGAACTTCATGTTGTGAGCGTCAAGGTATCTTTGAGCGAAGTCGGCCAGGGCCTTTAGTGACTGGTCATTTTGCTCTCTAAGGTGGGCGGCCAGGTCCTTAGAACATGCGCTGAAAACTTGTTCTTTGATGATGAGGTCGCACAGGTCTTGGTACTCTCTGTTTAGACCAGCCAGCTCTATCCATTTCTCCAGGTAGCTTCTAATTCTCTCAATGAATAGGCCGGGAGTTTCTCCTTCTTCAGGCTTGCAGTTCCGAAATTGTCGCCTGTAACCTTCTTCAGTGAAGTCGTAATGTCTCAACAGGGCGGCTTTCAACTGAGTATAATCTTCGGCTTCTTCTCTTGGCAAACGGGTGTAAAATTCAAGCGCTTTGCCAGTTAGAAGTGCGCTCAGTTTAATAGGCCAAGTCTCTTATTTCCAATTGTTGCTATTTGCGAAGCGCTCGAATCGCTCCAGATAAGCGTCCATCTTATCTGAATTTTCAATGAAAGGTGGAAGTTTTGGCGCACGGGCTGTTTGTTCTCTGCTCGCTAATGCTGTTGCTTCATTAGTTCTCTGGCTCTGTGCCTCAATCTCCATCTGCTTTAGATGAATTTCGTGTCGACGCTGCCTCTCCGCCTCTTCTCGCTCCTCTTCTCGTTGTTTCTCTGCCTCTCTTCGCTGTTTCTCTGCTTCTCTTCGCTGTTTCTCTGCTTCTTCTGCTTGGATTTCGAGTCTCCTGATTTCACGTTCTTTGGCTCTTTCTTCTCTTTCCAGTCTTTCCTTTTCTTCTTTCTCTCGTCTCTTTTCTTCTTTTTCTTCTCTCTCCAATCTCTCCTTTTCTTCTTTCTCTCGTTTCTTTTCTTCTTTCTCTTCTCTCTCCAATCTCTCCTTTTCTTCTTTCTCTCGTTTCTTTTCTTCTTTCTCTTCTCTCTCCAATCTCTCCTTTTCTTCTCTCTCTCTCTCGTCTCTTTTCTTCTTTCTCTTCTCTCTCCAGTCTCTCCTTTTCTTCTTTCTCTCGTCTCTTTTCTTCTTTCTCCTCTCTCTCCTTTACAAACTCGAGGAGTTGAGCTCCTTCGAGTCCACATTCCTTTCCAATTTTCAGGAATATCTCCAATTCCGATGTCGCCATCTCTGCTTTTCACTGCTGGCTGTTTTCTCCTGCTACCCTTTCCACTGAACCAACTGAAGAGGTCTCGTCGGGGTCGCCAAAATGTTACGTGGTGGAGTTGTAGTCGAAGTATGATAAACACACCAGACGCACACAAACGTAGAGTTCTTTAAAGTAAACCTCGTTCAGCTGCAATCCGTCACACGTGGCTTAAGGATGTAGACAATACTGGAGTAACAGTTCCAACAAATTTAATTCAGCGATGCGATATCCTCACAGTAATGCACTTTCAAATGCACAAACTATTGAATACAAAGTCTCTTTTGCTATGTCCACACTACGACTCAGAATTTCTCATACACAGCGTCTCTCGCAATAAACTGCGTATCTCTACAACTGACAAAGCAAGACAATGTACTAACGGGCTTTCCCAGTGCCCTCCTTATATATACAATCAAATTCCAGAATCTTCTACGGAAATCATGAACTCAAACAACCAGAACGAAACACGCAGCCGAAGCTCATTAACATAAACTTTCCAGAAACAATATAACAGGCTACAAAAATACGGCTGCTCACTTCAGCTCTAAATTCTAGCGTATAATGAAGACACATAAAAGTATGGTATCCCTATCTATGATAGCTCTAAAAGGTACGAGAACATTCCCAAAACAAAACAAACGCTGCTCACTTCACGCGCACAGGAAAACAAAAAGTAGCGAAAAATGTTGCGATGTCAACTAACCGACGTGACACTTACGAGGCCAGTAGACAGTGCGACCCTTCTAGCACGCTCCGGACTAAACTTAACAAAACGAAAACGGCTCTACTCACGAACAAAAGGAAATCTAACTAAAAAGGCACGTGAATCGTAACCGTGATAGCTCAAATAAACATCGGATCGTTACCTACGAATAACACATGAACGCTCTCACAGGATAACACAACCACAATCGTAACACTGTTACATAAATAACCCCCTGTCATGTGTAACACCCAGGTTTCTCAGTCGCAGAGAAGCCAATGAGTGTTCCATCCACAGACAATGATGACGGTAAAGGCAGGGACGAAGATAATCTTGGATTAGCTACCAACATTGCTTCAGTTTTGCCATCATTTAACATCAGTTTGTTGGTGGTCATCCATGATTTGACATGGTCAATGCACTGGCTTATGCTTTGGACGGCATTCACAGCTCGCTCGACAGTATCACTTTTGTACATCTGCGTATCATCTGCAAATGCATGATGGGAAATGGAGCTACTACAAATCAGGTCGGACAGGGGCTGAACATACAGTGAGAACAATACAGGTCCTAGGACCGAGCCCTGGGGTACACCAAACCGAAGAGGTGATGGCTCAGAACGACAGCCGTCGACAGAAACAATCTGGGGCCGTTCAGTCAGGTATGAACTAAACCATGCCAAGACTGTGCCTTCAATGCCAAATACAGATTGAAGACGGCACAGCAAAATTTCATGGTCAATAGTGTAGAACGCACTGGACAGGTCCAGCAAAGTAAGGACTGTGATCTTACGCTCGTCCAAAGCACAAAGCAGGTCATTGAATATCTTCAGCAAAGCTGTTTCAGTGCTACGATGGGGACGATATGCAGATTGGAATACACTGAACAGACTATTAGAGCTGACGTGCTTTAAAGTTTGAGCAAGCACAATTTTCTCAAGAATCTTTTATAGAAATGTAAGATTGGAAACTGGGCGACAGTTTTTCAGTACATTTGGGTCTAAAGCCGAGGATTTCTTCAATAGGGGTTTCACAAGTGCAGTCTTGAAGCTTTCAGGAATACCAGTGGAGAGAGAGTTGTTGATGACTTGTGTAATGGCAGGCAACACTTCATCCAGGCACTCATACAACAAGGGAGTGGGTATGGGAGGGAGTGGGTATGGGGTCTAACTCACAAGTTTTGGGGGCAGTGTTTGTGATCACTTTTCTGACCTCATCCTCTAGCACAGTTTCGAAGGCTGAGAGAGGTTCTCCACTGAAGCGTTTTTCGGTGAACAAAACTGAAGTGGGCATGAGATTCAGAGAATCACGAATTTCGCGGACCTTATCAACGAAGTAATCTGCAAAAAGCTGAGGCAGCTGGCACGGGGGAAATGTAGTGGGAAGAGGTGATGGAGTCTTCTTCACCATAAGCTTATTGGTCACATTATACAACTCTTTGCTTGTTGTGCACTCACTGATCTTCCTGTTGTAAAACGAAGATTTTGCTCCATGAACAATCTCATTTACATGCTTCTTAGAACATGTGTACATCTGCTTGTGAACAGTCAACCTAGTTGAGCACCACATTCTCTCAGCTTGGCGCCGCTTCTGCTTAGCCGAACTCAGCTCTTTGCTCACAAACCTATACCACGGGCTGATTCTATGAGCTGACTTTTTACGCTTTGAAGATGGTGCATGATTGTCTAAGACAGTGCGTAAACATGAATCAAACTCCTCGGCACTAGGACTAGGATGGTGTGACAGTGACTGAACGAGGTCAGCCTTGAAGGCTCGTCTGTCAATGGCACGAACATTGCGCACTATGGTAAGCATAGGCACTGGAGGTGGGACTATGGCCCTCAAATGACTGATCACGCAGTAATGGTCTGAACATATTGCATCAGAAACCTGTGCTGAGCGCAAGATATCATCGTCACATCTATGAAGGATCCAGTCAACATGACATCTGGTCAGCATTTACATATTGGTCACGTAAACATATATCATTTGTATAACAAAATCCCTGATCTCTGTGTGCTCTTGACTCAACCCAGTCCTTTTCATTTGTTTGGTGTCACTGAATCGCGCCTCAATCCTAACATCAGTGATGAGGCCGTTTCTATCCAGGACTTTGCTGTCTTGCGCCGCGATGCGGAATACTTGGGACAGACAGGTTTAGCAGTGTATATGTGACTGAAACGAGGGGATGTGATGATGTGCAGGTGGTGTGGGTTGTGTTTGACAAAGGGAGCTAACTCCTGTCCATGTTTCTGGTTCTTTTATTTCATGACCAACAACAAAAAGCAATACCTGAAAAATAAAAAAATAAAAGGATATAAGCAAACAATGTTAAAGAATATGAAACTAAGGAAAAGGAAAATATCATGCACCAGTAGCAAACCAATAACTAAAGCAGTACTAATAAAACCACTAAATCTCTACTCAAAGACTAAATACTAAAATACACAAATTAGGAGGCCAATAAACTCAATATAGTCTTACAGAAGCGAGCCACTATGATTAGAAATCATAGAGGTACGCTACCGTAAATATGGCCACAAGCAAGTACATAACTAATGACTGCACTAGCGGTAGCATGACAGATGCGCTCCAATAAGCATAGAGATCCTAGAGGTGGGCACCTGCATGCAACAAATATAGCTGCCACGTTCCCGTAGGATTCAGAATCCTAGGGGCGCGCAACTGCGTAGGACAGAATTGAGTCACTCCCGATTCTAAACGGTAAGACCATCAAATCATAACCGATTAACTTATCATTAATATAACTAGTAACTATTACCCGTGTTATCAGCCACCTTCCCGTAGGATCGAGGATCCTATGGGTTCGCAGCTGAGTACGGTGTGATTATGGTTGCAGAAGCGGTTATGATCGGGGATCATAGGGGCGCGCACCTGCATCTTTGGTAAAACATGTTCACACGCTGATGCATAAATAACACAAAAATATGAATAAATGAAATCAATGAGTAACTATGTAATTGCATGGCTAAATGGCAAGTAACTAATACATGGCGCCAAGTAAACAACTAAGGCATGGCAATGCATAACAAACATGGCGGATAGTAGTGACGTCAATGAGTAGCGCGGGAAAGAGACACAGGTAGAGTGGGGGTACTAGCGAAGCGATAGACAAAGGAGAGAGAGAAGACAGAGCATAGAGTCAAAATAGCAAGGGAGCACAACATAAAAACAGATATCAAAATTACTAACATAAATTAAACAAAGCGATGCTGATACATCAAGATTGTCAACCTCGAATAACTATATTCTCCTTAAATCAGAATTAGATTCAAGTCAGTTCTCGCAAGTAATACCGGCGCTACAAACTGCGGTAATCCCAACAATCACACTGTAATGACTTAAAATTCAAATCTAAACGCACACTCGATCAGGGCGGTGACGCTATCACCACGCCACGACCGGTCATGGTACTATTTCTAACGAAAGGCTCGTCAAAGACTAGACGGTAAACTACACAAACTCTCAATCGTTCCCACAAGACAGTAATAATGATCGAGCCAAAACTATATTCTCCAACTTCGAGCACTGCCATTACAAATGGGAACAAAAAGAGAAACCACCACAAAGTTACAATGTGGATCGAAACATATTATCAAAAGAGGAAACACGTTATCCCCAAAAATTGGCTTCCTAAAATGCGAGGTCTGACAATAGTGAAGAATCAAACATCAAGAAAATCATCACTAGCAAAAACACACAATGAATATGCGTACACAAAATAATCACTACTTACAGGGCACTCGACCCGCAGTCCAGTTTCCAGAAACACAATCAAATACTCGACGTAACTGAAGCCGGCACGCTACTAGCTACACGCACTGATAATGGTACGCAAATAGTCGTCTACAAAGTGCGCCGTATGCTCGGCTTCAAATAGGCATAGCGCGGGCTTTGGAGAGAGCAACTCCCTCGCGTAGGCGAAACGGCTCGGCTAGACAAAAAAAAAAAAAAAAAAAAAAAAAAAAAAAAAAACTAGCAAAAACTGTGCTAGTTGGTACCTGAATAAACTTTAATAACTAGCGAACTATACATTCTATACTAATAAATCTTAGCATTTCCGAAAGGGAATTTAAAGGGCTTTTCAATGAACTAAATTAGGCAAAGCTTAACACTAAACTGAATTTTATATGATTTTTTAATGACTGCCACACAAGGGAAGTGAAACGCGAAAAAGCATAAAAAACGTAAATCTAACTAAGACTGGTTACAGATCGTACAAAACCAAATAGATATTCTAAACGCAGGAACTGTGCTGAATCTAATGACTATCCAAACAGCTTTCTACGTTTAATAGAACGGAAGCTATGAGGCTTCAAAAATAAACTGAAAACACAAGTTACAAAACCATTACTAAAACAGAAGACTCGCCGCGACGCGCAAGTGGTGCCGTCACGGCTAGCGGCTGAACGGGGGAACCTCAGACGTGGATTAAAATTAACTACATGGGGACAGAGGCTTATGGCGCTCTGCTACATATATACACAATTCAGTCAGCGGTAGCCGGATTGAGTTGAGGGCAGACAAATCTAGTCCCGTACTCGTCGGATACATTTATAGAAACCCAGCATCAACATTTCCGGCAATGGTATGATGAATTCACAGTTATGATGGATAAGGTCAGAAAGGCCACCTCAGAAATGTTGATTTTGGGAGACTTTAATATCAATTTGCTCCTGAATAACCCTGCCTTGGAATGTACCATTTTTATGTTTGGACTGAAGCAGTTAGTAACTGCTGCTACCCGTGTTAGTTCTACTTCCTCCACCCGTATTGACCACATCTACACAACTAATAAGTCAAGGGTAGTGGGAGTAGAGGTGCCCCAAACAGGGATTAGTGATCATTACCCTGTGTGTTGTGGCTGGGCATTGAAAGCAAATACTACTTTTCGTAAACACCAGCACACAACTATTAGATATAGATCTTTGAAGCGCTTCAACAAAGACGTATTTCTGCACGACCTAAGTCAAGTATCTTTCCACACAGTTTACAAAAAAGGTGACCCAAACGAGGCTCTGTCTGAATGGTACAGATTGTTTCTTTGTGTTCTTGATAAACATGCTCCTTTCAGAGAGAAATGAGTGAAAAATCCCCAACTTCCCGCGTGGTTGAACAATGAAATCAAGGATGCCATGCAGCTCTGAGATGATCGTAAAAGGAGCAATAATTTTGTAGCTTACCGAAAACAAAGAAACCTTATAAAATATTTAGTTAGAAATGCTCAGAGGTCTCACTTTCACCATCTCATGAACGGCAAAAAAGATATCGTTTCTGTTTGGAGTGCAATAAGCGCCTTTACGATGTCCAGAAATACCACACAGTGCACTAAAATATCAGCTGATACGTTTAATCAGCATTTACTCTCTACCGCCACTACACTGCTACAGAACATTACGTCTTCCGGTCAACCGTCTGATGTTTCAGAAAAGCTAAAACGTTTTTGTGCGAAAGATTAACACCTAACACGTCTTGCAACATTCCGCTCTTAACAGCTTATGAAGTGGGAAAATCCATTTCTTCATTAAAGAGTAAACGTACATCTGGCCATGATGGAATTAGCAGCACTGTTCTTAAAATGGCTCTTCCATACGTCATCAAGTCGCTAACATACATCTACAACCTTTGCATACAACATGGACAATTTTCGTCTGGTCTGAAAACGGCAAAGGTAATACCGCTACCTAAAACAAAAGATTTAAATGACCCCAACCATTTCAGACCCATTTCTCTGTTGTCAACTCTGTCAAAACCGATTGAAAGACATATCCACACACATTTACAACATTTCTTAGATAAATACAAACTCGTTCATCCACTACAGTCTGGTTTTCGTAGGGGACATTCTTGTCACACAGCTTTGGTTCACCTGGTTGACAGATGGGTAACTGCTATGAATAATGGGCAAATGACTGAAACAGTATTTTTGGACCTTTCAAAAGCTTTTGATCTTGTCAATCGTGATCTTTTAATTAAAATGCTTGCTGCCTATCAGCTGAGTGATGGCACCCTTGCCTTCATTACATCATATCTAAACGGGCGCACACAGTACGTCTGTGTGAATGGTACAAGCTCACGTGAGGGGGTGATAGAGCACGGAGTACCACAAGGATCCGTCCTCGGTCCATTATTATTTTCAGTTTTTATAAACATAATAATAATAATTACAGTATTTATAATGCGCTTATCTTATAATAATTATAACTCTAAGCGCACACTCACAAATCGCACACGCATGCGCACGCTTTAGACAATGACTAACGTACCACAAATAGTAAAACTACATTACGACGGTCAGCTTGGGGTGGGGAGTGTGGTGATATAATGCTAGAACTGTTGAAAGAGGTGAGTTTTGAGGGCGGACTGGAAGGAGGAGAGAGAGTGTTTCTGACGGAGAGAGAGTGGGAGAGTGTTCCAGGTGGATGGACCGTATACTGAGAAGGAGCGGGGGCCGAAAGTGCTGAGTTTGGTGCGGGGGATGAGGAGGCGGAGAGGGTCAGAGGCGGAGTGGAGGGAGCGGGAAGGAGTGTAGGGGTGAAGTAAGTTGGAGAGATATGTAGGAGCGTAGTTGTTCAGGGATTTGTAGCAGAGAGATAGAATCTTGTATTGAATGCGTTGGGGGATGGGAAGCCAGTGAAGGAGCTTGAGCAGGGGAGTGATGTGGTCGGATTTTTTCTTTCTGAGGACGAGGCGGGCAGCATTGTTCTGGACGCGCTGGAGAGTGAGAGTGGTGGAGTGAGGAAGGCCGGAAAGGAGAAAGTTGCAGTAGTCGATGCGATATAAGATGAGAGAGACAGCGAGTTTGGTGGCAGCTTCGGTAGTGAGGTATTTTCTGATCTGACTGATGCGGTGGAGGTGGAAGTAGCATGCCTGGGCCATGGCGGAGACGAAGCTGGTCATGGAAAGAGAGGAATCGAGGATAACGCCAAGGTTCTTGACCGAGTCAGAGAGGGAGATGGGGGTGCTGTCGAGTTGAAGGTGGAGAGAGGGAGGGAGCTGGGAAAGTTTCTGGCGAGTGCCTACCAGCATGGCTTCCGTTTTGTCGTCGTTCAGTTCGAGCTTGTTTGCTGTCATCCAGTTTTTCACGTCTTCATAGCAGTCAGCCGTGCGAGTCAGTAGTGTCTGAGTGTTGTCGAGTTTGTCTTTATCTAGTAGTTGTGAGTCGTCAGTGTAGAGGTGGTGGTGTATGTGGTGCGACTGGATGATGTTGGACAGGGGAGAGGTGTAGAGTGTGAAAAGGACCGGGCCCAGGACGGACCCCTGTGAAACGCCGCAGGATAGCCTGACCGGGTTGGAGGAGATGCCGTCGATGGTGACGGACTGCTGTCTGTCGGAGAGGTAGGAGAGAAACCAGGAGTGAGCAGAGTCAGTAATGCCAAAGGAGTGGTGAAGGCGGTGGAGGAGGATAGAGTGGTCTATGGTGTCGAAGGCGGCAGAGAGATCGAGTAGCGTAAGAAGGGAGATACTGCCCGAGTCAGTGGAGAGAAGCAGGTCGTTTAGGATATGTAGAAGGGCTGTTTCAGTGCTGTGATGTTTGCGATAGGCAGACTGGAAGGGACTGAGGAGGTTGTTGTTGGCGAGGTGGAGGTTGAGGACAACCTTCTCAAGAAGCTTGGACAGGAAAGAGAGATTGGAAACTGGGCGGTAGTTCTTGAGTTCGTTTGGGTCGAGGTTGTGTTTTTTTAGGAGAGGACGGACGATGGCGGACTTGAAGATATCGGGGACGGAGCCATTCTCTAGAGATGTGTTGATGATGTCGGTAATAAAGGGCAAAAGTTTTGGGAGGCCGTCCCGGTAGAGAGAAGCTGGGAGGGGGTCTAGTTCGCAGGTTTTGAAAGGCATGGACTTTATGGTCTTGAGGACTTCATCCTGAGAGACGGGGCGAAAGGACGAGAGGGGAGTGCCGGAAAGGGGGGGGGGGGGGGTCAGGAAGGCAAGGCGGAGAAGGCAGAGTGTCGAGTGTGTTGCGCAGAGTTTGGATTTTGTCGGAGAAATAGTCGGAAAAAGCAGACGGAAGTTCTTCTTTGCTGTGTGTGTTGGGAAGAGGAGAGTCTTTAGAAGTGCCTAGGAGTGTGTTCATGGTAGCGTAGAGGGGTTTGGAAGAAGTGGATTCCAGGATTTTGTTTTGAAGGTGTCTACGTTTGGAGTCGGAGATCATTCTGCGATCTTCCCTTACATATATCCGACTCCCATGTATAGTCTCTTTGCTGATGATGGAACTCTTGACGTGTCATCGTCAGATGCATCCTTTATAACCCAGTCCCTACAAAGCGGCCTGAATGATGTTTCCACATGGTGTCAAAACAATTATATGATTCCGAATCCTACTAATACCAAATGTATGTTAATTACTACTTTGTGCCAATTACAGAGGGATCTCACTCTTGTCCATTGCTGGCAAGATCCTCGCGAGAGTCATCCTCAACCGCCTGATCAGCTCTGTGTCTGAGGAAGCACTGCCAGAGGCTCAGTGTGGCTTCAGACCCGGCCGCAGCACAGTCGACATGGTTTTCTCTGTGAGACAGGTCCAGGAGAAATGCACTGAGCAGCACATGGACCTCTACGCTGTCTTCATAGATCTGATCAAAGCATTCGACACCGTGAACAGAGAAGCCCTTTGGGTCATCCTCACAAAGCTCGGCTACCCCAGGAAGTTCACCAACATCATCCGCCTCTTCGATGATGGAATGGTAGGAGTTGTCCAGACAAACGGCGACACATCCGCACCCTTCGACATTTCCAACGGTGTGAAACAAGGTTGTGTTCTTGCCCCAGTGATGTTCAACCTGTTCTTCACGTGTGTCTTGACCCATGCAGTACGTGACCTTGAGAAGGGAGTAGTGTACCTGAAGTATAGACTAGACGGTTCTCTCTTCGACCTCCGTCGACTGAACGCCAGGACCAAGACCATCGAGAGACTGATCCTTGATGCGCTGTTTGCCGATGACTGTGCGCTGATGGCGTAAACGGAGTCTGACCTCCATACCATCGTCAACAGGTTCTCGGAAGCCTCTCGACTGTTTGGCCTCAACATAAGTCTCAACAAGACCGAGGTCCTGCACCAACCAGCCCCAGGCACAAGAGCCCCCCCCCCCCTCCCTCCCCCCCCCCCCCACCCAAAGTGTATATCGAAGGCACCGAGCTGAAGACTGTCGACCAGTTCAGGTACCTTAGGAGCATAATTTCTTCTGACGGTACTATCGACAAGGAAATCGCAGATCGCATAAACAAAGCCAGCCAAACCCTGGGTCGTCTGCGCACTCGTGTGTTGAATAACAACAACGTCAAGCTCTCCACCAAGATCAAAGTCTACAAGGCAGTAGTCCTCCCCAACCTCCTATACGTCTGTGAGTCATGGACGCTGTACAGAAAGCACCTCAAGCAGCTTGAACGTTTCCACGTGAGATCCCTGCGCTCACTCATGGGCATCAAATGGAAAAACAAGGTGACAAACCTGGAAGTCCTGGACAATGCTGGCTTAGTGATTGTTGAAGCCTTGATCTTAAAGACACAACTTCGCTGGACAGGTCATGTCATACACATGGTTGATTCTCGCATGCCACGCCAACTCCTGTATGGTGCACTCTCAAAAGGCCACAGGAAGCAAGGACGGCCAAAGAAACGCTTCAAAGACTGCATAAAAGACAGCCTCAAGTACTGCGTCTTCCCGGTAAAGGAACTTGAAGCACAAGCACAAGACAGATCTGGCTGGCGTGCCGCCACCACAAAAGCCTGCACGCTCTTTGAACACAATCGGCGCGAACGGATCACCAGTGCCAGAGCTCGCAGAAAGACAGCGTCGACTCTTCCCACAGCTACGTTTCAGCACCCCCATTGCCCTCGCAGGTGTGGCTCCAGGATTGGCTTGGCCAGCCGCCACACCCGCACCCACAAATAGAAGTCATGCACAACGACGACATCATCGGTTTTCGATTGTCTACCCATTACTACTAGACAAAAGCATCAGCTGAACCCGCCTCCCATACAGCTCTATTTGAATGGGCAGTCTATTGAGCAAGTCAAGGAACCGCGTGTGCTTGGAATCATCATTGATGACAAACTATGTTGGCAAAGCCATATTACCAAAGTGTGTAAAACAATATAAAAAAACTTATTCTCACTGTCAAAATTAAGATATTTTACTAACGAACCAACAAGGAAACTTTTTTACTGTGCCCATATTCAGCCACATTTGGATTATGCCTCCTCAGTTTGGGGTGGGAGCAGTGATGCTAATCTCAAAAGGATGAATTCGCTTCACAGGCGGGCAATCAAATTAATCGTTGACAGACCCATGCAAATCATTAGTACTGATTACAAGTGCAAGCTGCTGGATATCCTGCCACTTGACAAGCAGTTCATTTATAATAAGTTGGTACTCATGCGCAAAATCACCCTCTCAGACTCACCAGCCTATCTCTCTAATTTGTTCGCACTTGCCCACAGAGCTAGTCGAACATTAGGAAACAATCTGGTAGTACCAAGGCCCCGCTTAGATATTTACAAGACGTCCCTCTCCTACTCTGGTGCAAAATTATGGAACTCAGTTCCTGCAGACATTAAAGCAGCACCTTCTTTACGAACGTTCAAGAACCAACTGCATACATTTATTAAGAACATGTGAAAACATATTGTTCATATTAATTTTTTCTTTCACATACCGTCATTGACTGCAGAAACATTTCCTTATTCATATTCATGTATCATAATACTTTAGACTTGCTGAGGCCGTGTTCTTTGTCATATCATTTGCAGCATAACATCATAAGTTGTTTCTTGGTGTCAGCATGTGTGTGTGTGTATGTGTGTGTGTGGACTGGTAGAAATCAGTACGTGTGTGTGTGTGTGTGTGTGTGTGTGTGTGTGTGTGTGTGTGTGTGTGTGTGTGATTGTGTGTGTGTGTGTGTGTGTGTGCGTGCGTGCGGACTGGTATATATCAGTGTGAATGTGTGTGTGTGTGTGTGTGTGTGTGTGTGTGTGTGTGTGTGTGTGTGTGTGTGTGTGTGTGTGTGTGTGTGTGTGTGTGTGTGTGTGTGTAATGTGAGCATTGATTATTTGAAATGGAATTATTGTTGCCTGTACTTTTCACTATTATGGATATATATATATATATATATATATATATATATATATATATATATATATATATATATATATATATATATATATATATATATATATATATATATATATATATTATAGTATACTTATACTATGTATACTTATATATATATATATATATATATATATATATATATATATATATATATATATATATATATATATATATATATATATATATATATATCTATATATATATATATGCAGGCCTGGCCGCTTGGCTGCGGAAAGGCTAAGGGAGGAAACCCCTGACATCAAAGCCCCCGTGTCTCCGGGGAAGGCTTTTGAGCCAGAGACTAGGACAAGGACAGTCTGATATAAAACCTACGACCCGAGGACCTCGATGCCACCGTCCCAGCTTGCTAGGCCATGGCAGATGAACCAAGGGTTTAAAGGGTGGGGCCAGTACTGCGCACACTGCACTCCACCAAAAAGCTCCACCGCGCAGGCTTTAGGAAACGTCCACGGACCATGACACTGACCATTCCAAGTCCTGTAGCGACGGGCGAGGGGCGAAACGGCAGGTGAAAGATGTCACTGGAAGCCGCAGTCTCAAACCTGCATGCAGGCGGTTCAGGATATTGGTCGCCTGATGTTGACCTGGGGATGACAACATCACTCGGCACACCCTGAACGACCAAGCAGCCTTCTCTAGGGACAGCACTGCTTGCTCCACACGGAGAAGGGCCTAGAAAAGGTGGCCTAACCAAAGCTCGTCCCCTCGCAACCCCAGTTGGCTAGCCGCGGTCAACGGGCATCTTCTCCTGCGGTCAAAAAACAAGAAAGAATAACGGATCCACTCTCATGACGACCACGACCGGACTCAACGTAGCATGCTGGAACGTCCGAACCATGCACGACAAAGCAGACAGCGGACGCCCTGAACGTCGCTCCGCCCTCATTGCCCATGAATTGCAGAGGTTAAACATCGACATCGCCGCGCTCAGCGAAGTACGCCTTCCGGACGAAGGCAGCCTCCAAGAACTTGGTGCTGGGTACACCCTCTACTGGTCAGGCAGGCCTGCATCAGAAAGACGGCTCTCAGGCGTGGGTTTCATGGTCAAGACATCCATTGCGACTAAGCTGGAAAACCTACCAACGGGCCACTCAGACCGCATCATGTCCATGCGCCTCCCACTGAGACACCAGCAACACGTCACCCTTCTCAGTGTGTACTCCCCAACCCTCCTGGCAGAGCCTGCTGAAAAGGACAAGTTTTACACTGACCTGCGCAGCCTCCTACAGAGTACCCCTGCAGACGACAAAGTCATCATCCTTGGCGACTTCAACGCCAGAGTGGGCCAGGACTCAGAAGCCTGGAAAGGAGTCCTCGGCAAGCATGGCGTGGGGAACTGCAATGACAATGGCCGCCTACATTTGGAGTTCTGTGCGGAGCAGCAACTGGTCATCACCAACACTACTTTTCAGCAAAAGGACAGTCGAAAGACCACCTGGATGCATCATCGCTCCAAACACTGGCACCTTATCGACTATGTCCTAGTGCGTCAGAGGGACCGCAGTGACGTCCTCCTCACCAGAGTGATGCCCAGGGCAGAGTGCCACACTGACCACCGCCTTGTCCGCTGCAAACTCAGGCTCCACTTCAAGCCAAAACCCAAGAAATGGGCCCCCCCCCCCAAGAAAAAGCTTCATGTTGCCAGCCTTCAGCGTGACGATGTGAAAGCTGCCTTTCAGACAGATTTACAGCGCAGACTCAAAGACACAGTGGACCCAGTAGACTCCTCCCCTGAAACACTTTGGGAACAACTGAAAACTGCTATTGCAAAATCCTCTGCAGAAGTCTTGGGTTTCGCCAGAAAGAAGAACAAAGACTGGTTTGACGAAAACGATGTAGAGATCCAGGAACACCTAGCAAAAAAAAAAAGAGCCGCCCATCAGGCCCACCTAGCCCAGCCTTCCTGCCCTGTGAAGAAGTCTGCCTTCCGCCTCGTCTGCAGCAGTCTCCAGCGCAAGCTCAGAGATCTCCAGAATGAGTGGTGGACCAGACTTGCACAGAGGACCCAGCTTTGCGCTGACAATGGTGACTACAGGGGCTTCTACGAAGCACAGAAAGCAGTGTATGGCCCCAGGCACCTGGTACAAAGTCCCCTGCGAAGCGTGAATGGCCAGGCACTCCTCACAGATAATACCTCCATCTTGAACCGCTGGTCGGAATACTTTCAGAGCCTCTTCAGCGCTGAGCGCACTGTTCAAGAAGCAGTCGTCCTACAAATCCCACACCTCCCAGTAAAGGTTGAATTGGACGAACCGCCCACCGCTGAAGAGACCCTCACAGCCATCCACCAGCTCAAGAGTGGCAAAGCAGCAGGCATTGATGGAATACCGCCAGAGATCTGGAAACATGGAGGCACAGCACTGCACAACAAGCTCCATGACCTCTTTCTCTGCTGCTGGGAGGAAGGAACACTACCAAAAGATCTCCGTGATGCAGTCGTTATCACCCTGTACAAGAACAAAGGCGAGAAGTCTGACTGTTCCAACTATCGGGGAATTACCCTGCTGTCCATTACTGGGAAAATCCTTGCAAGGCTGCTCCTGAATCGGCTGGTACCTGCCATCGCTGAAGACCAACTCCCAGAGGGCCAGTGTGGCTTCAGAGCAAACAGGAGCACCACCGATATGGTCTTTGTGCTGAGACAGCTACAGGAGAAGTGCCGCGAGCAGAACAAAGGGCTGTACGTAACATTTGTCGACCTAACAAAAGCGTTCGACACTGTGAGCAGGCAAGGCATGTGGCAGATCCTGGAGCGACTTGGCTGTCCCCCAAAGTTCCTCAACATGATTGTCCAGCTACACGAGGACCAGCAAGGCCAGGTCAGACTCAACAATGACCTCTCAGAACCATTCCCTATTCTCAACGGCGTAAAGCAGGGCTGCGTGCTGGCACCGACCCTCTTCACCATCTTTTTTAGCATGATGTTGAAGCGGGCCACAGTGGACCTCGATGATGACGATGCAGTGTACATCAGGTATCGTCTCGATGGCAGCCTGTTCAACCTCAGACGACTGCAGGCCCACACGAAAACTCTAGACCAACTGATTCGTGAGCTGCTTTTTGCTGATGATGCTGCCCTCGTTGCACACACAGAGAGAGCCCTGCAGCGCATCACGTCTTGCTTCGCAGATGCTGCCCAGCTCTTTGGACTCGAGGTCAGTCTGAAAAAGACAGAGGTCCTCCATCAGCCGGCACCCAAGACAGTGTATCGCCCTCCTCACATCACCA